>JADNRX010000278.1:0-72491 GCA_015501595.1 Hymenopellis radicata | reverse complement strand
AAAGATCATCACGAAGAACCAGGACCGAAAAGACAGAGGAAAAACCACGAAGCATCATCATGACGGTGTCGGAGGTTTGCGTTTCAGCAGACCTTTCCGCAATGAGAAGACCTTCTTTCGAGGCTCTGATGGCTTCCCCTCACGCGTCTGACTCGTCTCGCCTAGATTCCGCCTGCTCGAAAGATTACTCTGCATTCTCCGCATAGCAACGCCACCCTCCTCTGTCGCAAAATCGAAGCCACGGTGCACCGACCTGATCCCCGTCGACATGTCGGTGCGGCTCGCAGATCGCACGTCGGCGGATGACGAGCCTTGATGTGGCCGTATGTTCGACGTTGCGGGCGCCACGGACGCATAACTGGACCTCGACGTTCTTCTAGACAAAGCATCGTCTTGGTCGGCTGGCACCTCCCTCCTCATGGCCTTCAACCCGCGTCCATCGAGATACGCATCTCGCGCAAGGTCTCGATGAGGATCGGTCTTGGCGATGTACCGTAGAATGTCAATGTCGTTGGGAACGAAACCAAACTGCCATGCCTTGGCAACGTATCTGGGCAGTAGAGACACACAAACTGTGATGGGCATCGATAGCCAGAAAAGCGGTGACTGAAACAGGAAGGTATTGTTTCCGTATACCAGAGTGACGAACCAACCCGGAGAAATGGCGTTGTAGACAACCTATGAACGTTGAACAGTCAGTAAGACTTTGGTGGAAGTGGCCGATGAGCGTACGGTGAATAGGAATAGCAGCACAATACCGAGAGCAACGGCGAAGAAAACCCATCCAGTCCAAACGTTGGTGTTGAGCCCATTGTAAAAATTGGCCACGAAGACAGCAGAGAACACCATGGTCTACGTCAATTGATTAGTCAAGTGCGATGGACATTAAGCAATTTCTTACAGTTGAAAACTCGAGTAGATGCTGGTCGTATCCATCGGCACGCGCAGTTGGAGAGAAGTAGCCGTACAGAATTATAAAGAAAACGATTGCGGACTAAGAAACAGTTAGAGACGTTGATGGAAGGAACTGTAAAACTCACTTGATATACACCATCAATCATGTACACCGCGAACCACTTCATGCCAAACCACTTGCCTTCACGACCATAGCGATACAACTCGGGCAATGCCATCAGGGCATCGGCATCTGCGAAGAGAGATGAGACTAGATCAACACAGCAGGTGTATCACATCACATACCGACTAGGCGATCGAAAAGTCCAATGGCAATAACGGGAGCGATGGTCCAGAAAGAGTTCCAGAACAACAAGTAGGTGTAGTCGAAGACGCTGTGGGAGATTGAGCAGCACATCCAAGAAGAATTGACGCCGAAACATACTAATTTGAACTCCACCCACAGTAAATCTGGAACCACCAAAGCACACCGATACACACGATGTTTTTGTAGAAGAAGTTGAGGATCCTATACATAATAAAAAATTAAGTTCTTGAGAAGAAGATTAGGCTTACATGTTTCCGTTTCGTGCATACGACCAATGCCCGTGAACGAGTAATAACCTCTTCAAGAACCTGAACTGAGCGATAGCGTAATCCGACGCGTTGACGGCTTGAAGACCTTCTTCACCGGATATACCCACACCGACATCCGCAGCCTAACAGGTCCGTTAGTACGTTCCGCCTCTAGCCAGTTAGTTGAGCCCACCTGAATCATGCTAACATCGTTAGCGCCATCACCGATCGCCAGCGTCATTGCACCGAGGCCATCCTTGACAAGCCTCACAACTAATGCCTTCTGCAAGGGAGAGACACGACAGCAAATAACACCCTCGCAGAGCATAGCCAACCGCAGCAGAAGGCTCTTGTGATCCTCGTCTCCGAGAGCCTAAGTAAGAGGTATAATTATCCCGCAGTTGAGGCACAGGCTAAAGCCACGCACATGTCCCAAGGCTGAGCCGTCAATCACCAATACAAACCCGCCTGGTCTTTCTCCATTATTGGGCCCCACTATCGACGAAATACCTGTCTCCACCCGGCGCAGTGGAACAGGTGGTCGATCACTCTCTCCTCCAGTTCGTGTCCGTTGAAGCGAGAGTACCTTTTCCACAACGGCACCATCGTCATCCAGAATGCCGCTCTCGGGGAAGAACTCCTCTACAGCATGAACCATCTGCTGGTAAATGGGACGTGAATGATCGTTGCCGCCTCGAATGACAATGATGTTGGACTCCTTGCCGATGAGGTTGGTACTATGGCCGATAGCTAGAAAATCACGACGTTAGACGATACAAACGAGAAAGTAAGGACACTTGCCAATAGCGGTTTCAAGTTTGTCGCCGGTTGCGACCCATATTTTGATACCAGCCCTCTTCAGATCAGCAATCGTCTCGGGTACTCCATCCTGTAAACTGTCCTCGATCGCAGTCGCACCCAACAACCGCAGATCGTATTCCAATTCTGCAGAAACCTTTTCAATTTTCTCCTCACGCTCGTCCAACGCAACAGTCGCCTCGTGATACCGCTCACTCCATTTCCTATACTCTTCCTCTGAAATGTTGTTAGAAATCGTAACGAAAAGAGTACTGGAAAAGACGCACCTTGAACGACCCGATACGCCAACGTTAGCGTTCTCAAACCACCGTTCGCGAACTCGCTAAGGTCGGTCTCAGTCTGCTCTCTCAGAGCCTCGTCTCCCTTAGCCCTGAGTCTCTCGAACACGACATTATCGGCTCCCTTCATCAGCAAGAACAGCCGCCCGTCCTCATCATCCAGCTTCCTCACAATGACTGACATCCTCTTCCTGGCACTCGTGAACTCCAAAATATTCAGCAACTCATATCGATCCACGTCGTCGGGCCCAGTGGAGAACGGAGTCTGAAGAGTGAGTACCTCCCGATCCCGACCGCGGAATATGTACCCAGCGTCCGCGGCAGCTCGGACAAGAGCGGCTTCATCAGGACTTTGTGCTTTGTAGTCGATCTTGCCTGTCTCGCGGTCGATAGAAGTGAGCACTGTATGGCACAATGCGAGCACAGAGAAGAACCCATGTAATGCGCGCGCGCTCTCGGCAGACAACGAGGGAGAGGTTGCAACAGCAGCAGCGATGTCCGCCTCGAGGGCGGAACTGTGGAAGCGCGCTTCAGGTTTGGGTACAATCACCGTCGCAGTTGCTGAGGAGGAGTCTGTACTGCTGCTGGCCTGTTCTGCTTCAGGGTCAACGGCTGTCGGTGCAGAAGGAACTGTAACCTCTTCAACATCGCCAGAGTACACCTTGCCGTTAATAGAACACTGCCGGAAGATCATCTGGTTCTAGTGCCATTGTCAGTACTGACGAAACTAGAGGGGCAAGTTGTAACTCACCTGAGTAAGAGTACCCGTCTTGTCCGAGAAGATATACTCGATTTGTCCAAGATCGTCACTCAAATTCCAAGTCCTGGCGAGTGTCGCCTGCCCAGTCTTCTCGTAGTAGATTGCTGCATCAAAGTAGATGAACGCAGCTTGACACGTGCGGACGAACTCAATCGAGATGTACAGCGAAATGGGCACAATATTCTGGAAGGTAATGAGTGCGAAGGCGAAAGTAACTAGGCCATTGATGGAGGGATTGTCGCCAGGTCGGTTGTCGCCGTAAAGCCATGGAGCGCCCTTTGGGTATTGCTGATGCTCGAGAACGGAGTCCGCGATAGCGCAAGCAACGGCCATGCAAGCGAGTATGAGAAGATTGATGAATCTATTGCATGTCAGAGCATGCCGATATCAATAGAAATAACACCCACACTTGTGGATTCATCTGTCTTTCCACCTTGCTCCGTTTACTCGGCGTTCCGCCAGAATTGAGAACGATCTTGGAGTCCTCGCCCGTGAACAAGACGAGCCCAATAACCCAGCCCGTGTTCCGCAAGACCGTGCCCCTCAGCAGTGTCATCTGAATGTCTACGGGAACGACCTCATCGTTCATCTTCACCGCCGCATTCAGCTTGAACATATTATTGTCTGGGCGATCGCAATCCACAGTAAACTTGCTCCCTGCACACGCCTTCGCGGTGGTCAGATGCGTCAAGCTGGAACGGCGTTTCTTGACTTGAGATTGGTCTCGCCGTCAAGATTTTTGGTCTCGACGAACGCGACGTTCTCCTCCTCCGACGTGGCACAAATTAGGATATCGGCGGGAAGAGATTCGTTGTCGTAAATTTTGACAAAGTCGCCGACACAAACGTCCTCCCACATAAGCTTCTTCCAATGAGAACGGGTGGATGCGTGATGTCCGAACAAATGCAGGCCGTGATGCTCCTCCTTCGGTGCGGTAGCGGCGATATCATCATCGAATTCGATTTCAGCAGTGGTAGGAGACTGTGGAACAGGTTCCGCCAGATTGGCATCAGGCGTGCCCTCCGCTTTTTCGACATCTGGAGTGTTCGCCTTTTTCGCTTTGAAGCGTCGGGGATGATGTTTACGCTGCGGAAAAAGTTGCTGGATTTGGCGGCGGATACGTTCGGGTTGCTCCACTCCGCGCCCGAGAGGACGCGGATGGTTGATCGGTTGACCCTACTGTCGGACTGATGGCGTTTAAAGTCTTCGTAGCCATCCTTGATGGCAGTGATACCGAGAACGACGAGGAGAGGGAAGATAACAAGTCCGGGGGAAATTGTCGAGAATTTGGGGAAGAACTGAAGAACAGCTATGCCGAGAAAGAAGCTGCGAAATGGGTGAGATGGTGGGCATAAACGGAGAACAAAAGTACGCACACATTCGCAATACGCCTAAACTGCTCGAGCAAATTCCGCGGCAAGAACGTGATGACCGTGTACTTGGACGTTATAACCTGGTTCGTCTTGTAGACATGCTCCTTCTTCAAACGGCCCTTGTGGTCGCGATAATCATCTGGTAGCGGCTCGTTAACAAAGACTGTACGCCTAGGTCCCGGCTCCCTCTTGCGCACGAAAAGGGTCTCCACGTTGAAGGAGGCGACCTTGTCGTACGCGGCGCCGAGACGGTGCCATAGGCCTGCTTTGGGCATCCTGGCCCGTGGATGTTTTGTGTCTGATGCTGATGCTGATGTTGGTGGTGGTAGCGGTCGGCGGGAAAGATGGAGAAAGACAAGGACGGACACTAGAAAGTCATGACAGAAAGAGTAAGCATTCCAATTCACAACGGTTGATTCCGAGTCATCGCTGGCACGTAATGAGACCGGCATCGGCGAAACACTTTTAATCAAGTCCGAAACACTCCTCCAACGACGACGGCGACGGACGATGTTTGCGCGTTGGAACGAAGACGCTTGGGAGACACTGGAAGAGAGCGACGGCGACACTACGCTGGGCTCTTACCGCTTTTACACGCCTCGCACACGACGGAGCAACCTTTACTCGGTGCAGCGGGTTATGCACAGCGCCCGCTGTTCCAACATAAAAGCCTTGTCATCCCCGCAGAATCGGCGACTACTTTGATTGACGAGCTGATCACCATCTTTCGCGCTTCTGCTCACACAGTTGCTCACACGCGTCCCGCATCCTCCCCTAACACGTTTCGTACTATTGTCTTACGCGTACATGGCATGGGGTCTTTGCGCAGTTCAGTGATAACACCATCTTAAACGATAGTGTTGCTCAACTTCTCAAAGGTTTTTTCGCCCAATAGATCTGATACCATAAGAGTATCGGAAACGCAGTTGTATTTCTCCGCTCGGTCATATCGCAGATTACCCCCGAGCTCTTTGATGTCTCTGTTTACTCATGACTTTATAACCAATGCCATGTCAGCTTGTCTATACACAAAGCTAGGTTTTCCGCACATGTATCTCTATCACGATGCGGATCTGTGATGATCGGAAATTTACAACTTCAAATCTCTGTCATTCACGAGTGTAAGCATTTTCTATAACATGATAGCCAAGGAAAAAATGCGGTGATAATAGTACAGTTGCTTTCAATTCTGATCAATCACCCTTGCATGAGGGCACCTCTAGGCTTTCGCAGTGATTCCGCAATGCTCAAGAACGTAGTAGCCAGTCGAACCTACAACCGATCATAATCAATAATCCATCGCTGCTCTCAACGAGGAACTTACACTATCCAAAGCTTCGGAGAATGAAGAATCAATACGAGACCCGACTGGCGCGTTAGGATCAGCAGGCGCGCTGGCTTGAATGTCCAGAGCGAGGCGCGCCATGCGACGTAGAACCTCCGGACCTGTTCCGAAGGAAACAGTGTGTAGAGACAACGATTTCCTACACAAGAGTCAGACTTGGCTGATCGGGTACACAGAAAGACCTACCCCACGCTCGGCATAGGTCCTGCACCTTCGCATCGGGAAGAGAGCATTCGCCGTCAGACAAGAAAATCACGACCGGGGTACTGTCAAAGTGCCTTAGTCGGGTCGGCCAGAGCCCATGGCTAAAGTGGAACAGTACCGTTCTGTGCTCCAATGCTGGGCTTTCGCAGCATCGAGCGCTAATTCAAAGTCAGTACCGCCCCCCGTCCCGTAACGGGATACAGTATTGAGAAGATCTTCCGGCGTGCTCTTGAAGTCATTTGCAAGTACCGTGCTCGTGGTATGGTCAAAGAGGATAACACTGTAAGCGTCTCTCCGGTTTGCCGGTGCTCCTTGAGCTTGACCGGTAACAGCAGCACGCGTCGAAGTCCAAAAAACCATAGAGTGCTGAGTACACAGCTCCCAATCGGTTGTTCGTTCTTTGAATTTGCACCGTAACCGGGGTGTTGGGAAGCGGCAAGCGATCAGAATATCCCATCGAGCCAGGCCTATGTATGACACGGTAAGTTAATACTGGTAATCTTCTGTCAGTACGTGCCTGTCGATAACGAAGATGCTAGAAGGCATGAGTCTCAGAACGACATGCCGAATTGAGACTTACACATGGAAGGCTTTCTGAAGAACAGCCGGATTCTTGCAAGGGAAGATGTGTCCATCGTGCGAGCGATAACCAAGTCCAACATTGCGGTCCGATGTCTCTGGGGCGTGGTACAAACGAGATTGCACATCATTGGTGCTCCGTCGTCTTCGGATCCATACTTGTGACCGTCAACCTCCAGTGTCGTACCAGCGGGTCCGTCAATGGCCCATCGCGCCTTGGACATCGATCCGTGACTAGTCTCGTGAAACTGTTGCGAGTGCCCTGAAATGGACGCCTGCGAAAACGTGTCGGCTCCTTCAGATGACGTTCGCAGCGAAAAGCACGCACCAAGCTTTTCCATCCTCTCATAGCTTCATCAGGCCCCCATCAGATATCGCTCAACAAAATTTGCGAAAAAACATACCATTGTTCCATGTCCATTGTTGAGGTCAAGTACAAGGCAAGTCTTGAGAACGTTTGACGGGTCACGGCACCAGTTTTCTCGACGTCGCACCAGTGTCGCGAGACTAAGTACGTCCCAAGTCACCCTCATCGAGGGACCCTAGTCTGACGCGGTTGGATGACAGCAGGCCCTGATCTGGTAGAGACAATGTGCCCGACGCTGACGGCGGCGGTCATGCACGCGATACCCCATTAAATCTTGGTGCGACTGCGGCTGATGCAGACGACGGTGAACCAGAATGAGGTTCGGTTTTCGGTTCGAACCGTCCGAAGCCGAACCGCGGCAACACTAGTCTGGACAGGCCGGACAAAGACGTGTGATCCCAAAAAGGCAAGTCTCCCCTCTCTGCATCCACCAACATGTCAACCAAGGACCAGGCTACCGAAACGATTAGGAACCTCTGCGGAAAAGACGAGACATATAAAAAGGCGAACATATTTTTTCGCTTAGCTCAGGTCAAGACCAAGGCCGGCTCTGGCTATGACTTGGGTTCCTCAAGGTCCGGACTACCAGCTATTTGCGCGTGAAAGGTGAGTCGCACCCTGGATATGATCCCATGAAGCTGAAGGCTGCGCCTAGACTTAATAATGGCGACGTGAAGCGCAAGCCTGCCCAAGCAGCGTCGTGTTTGAAACCGAGCGATTTCAACAAGGCTGTTGAGACGGTCGAAAAAAGCGCTTGGAGAAGAGGAAAGCCGAAAGACGCGTTCAAGCACTGGAGGACTGTACCACGGGCTTATCAGACAGCACAAGCTAGACGACCTTACCCCCGTATTCGACAGATGGTTGCAAAAAGTCGAGACCCAGGCATTTTTGGAGTCGGACAATACTTTGTCCAAGTACGTTCGAATTGCGATCTTCTATTGGGTTTGCAGTCTTTTGAAAGTATGTCTTCGCGCCTCGCACTGCACTTTCAAACCTCATTGTATGTGTAGCCGGACGCGATCGACCTGAACACTTTAATGCACTCGGAGAACGTCAACGCGACCCAATGTAAGCGGATCGTGAATGGTCTGATTATCAGGGCAGGATCACTCGCTGCACAGATACAAGCGGACCACAAATCTTCATTCCCTCTGCCGCCAGTTCCGCCCACGCCTACGACCGTTCGTAGATCTCCCGCTAACACCCCCACCGTGTTCCGCCTATGAAGCCCTCTCCGTCGAAACAACCAGCTTCCCCTACTGAACCGGCTCCGAATCTCCGCATATCCCCTGCGCCATCCTCTCCTTCTAGACCACCTACGAAGCGAGTGCCCCCCACTGGCGATAACAAGCGTCTAGCTCTGACTCGGAAGATGAGCTGACGATACAAAGCCAAACGAAGAAGCAGAGGTTGGAGTCGGTGTCTCATGAAGTGCAGTCCACTTCTGTGGCGGAGGCGCCGTCTAAGCGACAGAGCAGAGCTTCCAAGCCAATCTTTGGTGTTGCGCCACTGAACGGACAGTTCGAGACACCCACCAAGAAACGCGTCGTCCCTGCGTCTCCCACCATTGAAAACAGTCGCTCGCCCTCTGTTTATCTCACCCACGAGTACACCCACCGTTCGACGTTCGTTGAGAGCCATTACCAAGAGTCGCCTGCCCGGCGTCAGGTTATGGTGGAGGAGCCTAGGTCGGATAGGGACGAAGAGGACGGAGACCAGGAAGAGCAAGAGAGCCTTCGGCGCTTTCGACCTGTGTATTTGGGCATGCAGCAGTGGCATTCAAAGGACGCCCGCGACCGCTTCTTCAGAAAGGGAGTTTCATGCGCGCATCAAAGCGATCGCATGTCCGTGGCTACGTAGAAACGTAGAAACGATGTCATAAGCCGACTACGCACACAAATGGCTACGACATTGGCATTGTGTGACCATGTGGTGGAAGAGGAAAGACGCGTGAGCCCAAAAAGGCAATCTTGAACAGCACCAGCGACCAGTATGGACCCTGAAGCGGAGGATCCTGTGTACCACGCTCCGGAATGTGCGTAACCAGAACTACAGACTCGTATTCCTGAAAATTTATTTACCAGCTATTCGTAGTCCAGGCTCCCGACGCGGATGTCTGCATCGTTTATTCTGATGATATACTGTTCAGAGTCCACAGCACCAACCCGCGGGTTCGTTCTTGGATATTTCCCGTTGTTGCAGGGAGCAGCATCAACCTCGATGATCCTGTTAGGATAGCGAGGCGACGTGCTTCGAGTCGTGTTCAAGTACATCTATCCTGGGCCTCCCCTCCAATCTCGGCATGCTGCCATTCCGGACTCTGGAAGAGGTAGCTACGACTGCCGACAAGTACCAGTTCCTTGCGCTCGTGCAGTCTGCGATCGATATATGGAGTAAGCTGTCACCGCGCTTCATGGCCATTACTTTGGAAGATGACGCTTTTCAATAGAGACCATGCTGAAGCACATCCTGCTGCCCTGCTCAAGTATGCGTATCTCCGAAACGAGGACGCGATGCTTGACCGGATTGCGCCTCATACAATCTCATTAGAAGGTTTCGATGCCGCGCAGCAGTTTGACAGCGTCCTTTTCAAACGATGGGCAAGTTGATCTCCTGCGATATCAAACATTCTATTCATCAGAAACATCTGCAGATGATACTTATATCGTGAAGCGTGCATAGGCTTCATAGGCGCGCTGAGTCCAGAGGGGGGAGAAACGTATAAAGCTCTGGAACTTCGGCTTAAGGAGTGGATGCGGCGCAATACCGCTCCATCTGACCCCATACCGCCCAAGTTTTCTCCCACAGCGTCAGCAAAAGACTGGTCAGAACGTTGGGGTATATGTACGCGTTAAGCGATCATAATCTCTCTCCGATCATGTTGGCGTGCGTGAAGGGCAGTACTAGATCGCGCAGACCATGGGTCAGGAAGATATGATGTATGTCACACTAGACGTATGTACAGGAAGTCGATAAGCTGCGCTCAGCTTGTCGCAGTTGCCGCGAATGTCATAGTTTCTATCCGTCCTCGTCCTTTCGCTTCCTTCTGAAGCAGCTCGTTGATCACCTTGAACTGCCCCGGATCTATCAACATGACGACCTCCCAGTTCTCTTCCACCACCTCGTCCTTCTCGACTTGCTCGGCGCCATCCAGGACCTTCTTGCGAAGTTCTTCTGAGGGTGACGAGGAAATGGCTACACGGACACGCATACGCGCGCGCTGAATAGGCAGAGTCGAGTTGGACTGTAATAGCCGTATACATTCTGAGACCTGTTGCTCGTCAGTGTCACCGAAAACATGATGTGAGGCGCAAGCTTACCTGGCTCTTGGCGGTCTTTCCCTGTTTTACACTGAATCCCGCTTCGTTCATGGCCTTGTCTATCATCCCCACCGGATGCGGCCGCTGTGTTGCAGGATCGACACATTTTTCCGCGACGAGGGTGGCAATCTCTTTCCGCAAGGCTGATAGATCGTGCTCCCGCTCCTTCTCTCCGACCTGGGACTTCGCCTTTCTTAAGAATTTCGGCTACAACGTCGGGCACAGACGTGGTCCCAAAGGATTTCTTGAGGTCGTTGGCTTTAGCTACTTCGCCTTTGGAGACATTGACGAAGACGTTGGAAATTTGGAGGACATCGTCTAGATTTGTTTCTCTATGCATGAGAGAAGTGTGAGGCGATGAAGTAGAACCTGGGAGACTACATACACACCATTGCGCCATTCTTGCACTTTGTTTTTGTAACAAGCGACCTAGACTAAGGGTAAGCAGGATACTACCACCGCCGTCACAGCGAATTACTCACCTCAAATCGTTTTCCGCCTTTCTTTAGGCGCACGATGGACACATTTGTTAGTCTGGAAGGTATGTAAGTTGTAAACTTGGAGTTGTAGTGCGAAATACGCACTTTATTTGATTCGAGGGTTGATTTATCTTGGACATGGTGGTGGTCTTGTTGAGAGCTGACTTTCCGATCACTGATTGCCCAGATCAAGTCAGAACGACATTGCCGGTGGCTGTGCCGGACCTGAAATGGATGTGGCGTAATATCTCGTGTGGACTTTGAGACCATACCCAAAGACCAGCAGTATCAGACTGCGGCGAATGTCTGTCTCGCCGTTGAAGCTGTTTTTCGTTTCTACACCCTGGCTTCGGCGACATACAGTGCCACATTCATTGAACAATTCCCCCCAATTCGCCGCTCCTTTCTACTCTCATCTTGAACACGTTGTGTATATGCACGTGTGATGAGGATCGTTCCTTTTATTCAGCCACCTCTCGCATCCTCTTGTCGACGCTTTCCAACCTTCTCTCTAACGAGGCCGGATTAAAATGATGTGCCTTACTCCCACAAGACATGCAGATGATCATCACCACTTGGGCCACCTTTTCAGCCGGCGATGTCGCAGCAGAGTCAGACGCGACAAGCGTCGGAATCATCAACACTCTTTTCGAGTACCAACCCACAAGGCAAGCGCTCGAGTACGGCGCTAGCAGTATACCCAAGGCCCAACTCTGCGGCGCAATCGGACGTCTGCTCGAGAATGCGAGCTGTCTTTACGCTCCCTCATTCCCTCTCCCCTCCAGTACCCTTACCAATGTGCGTGGTCTGGGTCTTATCGGACAGATTAGGCCGTCATTACGCCGCGACTTCTTTCGCTCCGGGGTCATCGAGTGTCTCTGCGATATCCTGAAGCGCATCGTCATCGATGATCCTCAAACATCGCGGTCATGGGAAACACACTGCACAACACAGAAATACACAGCACACGGGAAGGGAGTCGTGGTTGCCCAGGAATTACTTACGCCTCCTCCTCAAAGACGAAGTCTCGTCCACCTGGCCTATCAACGCGTTGGATTGCGGACTCCTTGAGATCGTCGTCCACGCCGTGGCGTGTTTTGGAACAAACCGTCTTCTTCATTGTACGCCGATGACGCTGTTGCTGAAGTACATCGCGGATTGGTGCTTGAGGAGCAAGCGAGTCGCTGTGCGTCTGCACGATGTACTCGATGGTGTCAGAAATGGCCAAGTCTTGTGGAACAGTCTGCCGCCCGCTTCTTCGTCGGCGCATCCGTTGACGGCTGGGTGGTATACTTTCTTGGACACGCTACGCGATACAATGACGGTGATGCCCGTTACGGGAAGTCTTGTTATCAATTGTATGAACGAAAACGTACGTCCGTTTTTACTTTGTATCGCTGGCCTTGCTGACGATTCTATTTGTTACTAGTGCTTAGCTCCCACCACTGACGAGAAACGCTATATGCGCTGTACTGCATGTCAAAACTTCGTGGTATGCTCCCGCGAATGCTACATTCGCAATCTTCTCGACTTTCTCTCCAACCTTCCGCAACTCGATTTTCTTAGTCTGGAAGACAATCCGCTGGAGACGCCCTTCCTCAGCGGGTTGCAGTACTCTCCCACTACACGGCTGCTACCCCGTCTTGAATACCTCAACATTTTCCATTGCTCCACCCCGCCGAGTGATATATCTGCACTGTTCGATATGTTGGAGTCGAGGTGCACCAGCGCCAAAAAACACACTGGAAGATATATCCACAAGTAGCGCGACGACCACGTCCCCGCGACGACGTCTGCGTATTTTACGTGCGCCACAGTGGTTACTTTTGCAAGATGATAGGCGCTGGACGGAGATATCAAATGGCGTGCGACTAGTACGAGACTGAACTTTCAAGTATGTCTTTTGGCTCGATTTATGAACTGTTCCTTTTCATGGCTCAGACGACGAAGTGTTTTCCAACAGCCACAAAGTGGCGTTTTTCAAGGTTCCTCGTGCGCTGAACTCACTAGCAGCTTTCTCAACCATTTCAAATTTGGGACTCTCATTGTGAGAACATGTTAAGGAGATATATACGACATGTTTCTGTTGTGCACAGCCAATACTAGATTTTGAAATTCCGGCGCACGTAAGGTGGCGACGCGTGCGCGTGATGGCTAGAGGGTGGGGTGTGGTATGTAGTCATCGTTGTAGTCCGGTGATATGATGAAGTCGGCGACCGCGGATACGGCTCAGATCTCCCAGACGATGAGCGACCTCTTCTTCAATTCAACGAGTACAGAAACAGGAGGACAGAAACAGAGCTGAAAGAGTGACATGCCAGACAAGGAATTTCATTCAAGTTCATCCTCTTTTATATCTCAAACCCGAATCTCAGATGTGAATGCTCAAAAGAAAGCCCCACATAGCGAATCTCCCTTGCTTGAAAACAAACGACAGAAAATTAACGTTTATGGACGTATGGAAGTACGGGATGTTGGGCGGCGGTTGCCCCAAGAGCAACAGCAAAAAATGCGCTGAACGCGATCGCGGTATCTGGCAAGCTGTGTTCGGATGATAAGGCCCGGCGAGCCGATTACACTGTTACGACCCCCGATCGACTTTGACACCTCCCATCTGGTGTTTTCGTGTAGCGAGGGCATGCTTGTTAGAGGGGTTAGAGTTGTTTTGTCCTCATGTTCTGTATCCCGCCGTAATCGGCATGCCACGCTGCAGTCCGGTATCTACCTAGCGCTATTTGATTGACTTCCACCCTCGCCAGCACGGTGGATCTTCTCCCAGGACCCGGAGCCCAAGATGCTTTCTCCCATAGTAATGCTCTATGTTGCTATGCTTGTTGCATTCGCGTGTGTCCATCTCTCCGGCCGCCCGTCTTTATTAACTGACCTTTGGAAACGGACGACTCAGATTTACTTCGCGTTCGTCTACCTTCATTCCTCCTCCTCACACACGGCTGATGCTGCGCAAAGTGACCGTCTTCCAAACTGTGATTTACTTCCAAAACTCACAAAAGGATCACGTATGGACGAAGACCTTTGTCGGCCTCCTCTGTGCTGGGGATATAGCACACCAGATCTGCTTGATACAAGCAGGTGAGCGAGTGACCTGGTTCAAGGCGTCAGGAATGCTCATTCATAAGTGTACTTCTGGAGTATCAAAAACGGTAATGTGCGTTGACCGTGCAACCTTCCCTGTCTTGCTCGAGGACCCATCCTGATGAGCCGCGCAGGATCCGGTGACACTAAACGAGATTCCTGGGGCCTGTTTGTGCGTTCCCGGTGGCTCGTGGAGCGATCCAACTGACATTGGCTTCATGTAGGGTCAAGCCATCTTGGAGGTATATTCTTCAGCCGTCCGAGGTTGCGTTAGAATGATTTAAACTATGTAGGGAATTATTGCACTCCTCGTTCAAGCGTACGTTTCTTCGCGTCTCCAGTCGCATGTGTTGATTGGTCTTGTATAGATTCTATGTATATCGTATCAGTCGACGTTTGTCATCCCTTTCGAACTTTACACTAACTCTTGACCAATATGACAATGCAGTTGGTCGATCGTGGCTCTGGCCCACGCCTGTCGTAAGCAACCAATCCCGTCTGTCTATTCTGTGGTGCTCAATGTTCGCCTCCAATCATAGATCCTCATGTCTGTCGCGCAAGCAGGTAAGACAAATCGACTTCCTCATTTGCCTTGGCAGATAAACTTTGGGTCTCTACTTAAACAGGACTTCTCGCACGTCAGTGTTCCTACAAATACAATCATCCGTTTGTTGTCCTCACGCTAGTCTATAGTTTACATGACTCTTGTCACTCGGGAGGACACGATGGTTGGGCTGGGCAAACTCACGGTACTTATTCGAGACTTCTTACGCCTCCATTAACATAACATGTCATTCAGAATTACGCCTATGCACTTAACTCGACGACGGCTGCTACAGACATGGCCATCGCGCTGACCATGACCTGGCTGTTGTTCAAGAGTAAAACCGGATTCCGCCGGTAAGTTTCAACCGAATGCTAGCATGATGGCCTGGATGAACTGACTTCTGTTAGCTCGAACACCGTCATAGACCGTTTACTCATCTATTGTATCATGTCTGGCGCGGCGACGAGTATAACCGCCATTCTCGTCATCATTATGGTAAGCCTATCGCGCCTTCGAAATTGTCGCTCACGATCGATACCCAGCTCGCAACCGTCCCAGCAACGAACGTATACTTCCTCTTCTTTTTCTTCATACCAAAAGGTTTGAGGTTCCTCTTCGCCGCCGATAGCACCCAGACTGACTAGCATGAATACTCAAGCATACTGCAACTCGTGCTTGCTCATGCTTAATCGGCGGAGGAGCATTCAGGACTCCAGCTCCGTAGAATGGAATGAATACAGCTCCTCCCAGCATCGCCCTAACCGCATTGGACGCATTGTGGGACGCCCTTCAGAGGCAAGCCTTGGCGAGCCGCAAGTGACTATAACAATGGATACGTTTACGGATGATCCAGTGGGTGATGTGAAGTCTGGGTCGAATGGCAGCATCAGAAGAGACGCGAAATTGGGTGGCGCCTTGGCACTCTGATTTGGTGTGGCGACGTTGGTCAGGGTGTATTATATATTTATTGGTGGCTTGGGTGTACTTCGATGTACTAGGATGGCGATAAGTCGTTTGAACATGGCGATAGTGTAATTGAGATATATTTCCTATCATGTATCCATGGCTCGACTTTGTCATACCCACTTGTTATAGAACGCCAAAGACTTCTCGAGTTCGATCTTCTTCATCTCCATCAACGCCTTGCTATCCTGACCGACGATAAGATGGAAAGGTGTTTCCGCATCCGCCCTGGTGATAACAGCCAGACACTCCGCCGCGCCCTGCGCCGCCGTCGGTCTTTCTAGCCCCATGCAGAGGGGACGAATCGCACTCTCCATGTGAGTTCCGACGTACGCCGGATGTATCGGGAAGACAGTGATGTTCTGCGACATGCGGGTTAGATACGCGCCTAGCGCGATGCAATGGATCTGAAGTGGAAGTCAAAACTGTAGTCGTTAAAGGAAAGATCCCGGAATACCTGGATGTTCCATGACGGTGCTAGTTCTTGAGTGTATGTTCCCAGCAGGTTTTCGAGAGCTGGAGCACGCCAGGAATTAGATCTTATTTGACATTCTTGCAGGAGAGCATACCAGCTTTGCTTGCGCCGTACCAGCCTGTTCCGGGGAACGGATGAATAGCTGTTTCAGAAGTAAACTGTGATAGGTTAGACACGCGTCTTGCCACACGCCGAGACGTACCTGGAATATCTTGAAACCGCCCTTCAAGCGAAACAGTTCGACCGACGTCTTCATGACCCCAAAGGTGCCAAAGAAGTTAACCTCGAAGTTGTCGGTTATGACTTGCTGCGGTAAACCCTCGATTTCACTGAGGTCGCCTCCAATGCCAGCGCAGCCAATGAAGAAGTCCAGCTTGCCGTGCTTTTCCAAGACATAAGTCAGAGCGGGCTTAAAGGTCAGCCGGTCGAAGAGGTCGAGATGGACGACATCAAGCTTAGAGGCAGGATAGGCGTCGGTAGAAACGGATAGCTGGGTAGGGAACAGCTCGGGTTGGCGCACGGCGGCGATGATGATGGCGTCGTTGTCTGCGATCAGGAGTTGTTCGACCATACATTTTCCAATGCCAGACGACGCGCCAGTTACTGTCAGTTGTCGTAGAGATGAGCCATGTTTAGCGCAAAGAGAGAAACACGCACTGAACCAGATGGTGGGCATGATGAGAGTTTGTAGTGCAACTCGCCCGACGATTACCATTGTTAAAACCCTCGTTTAGACCTGAACAAATGTGGGGTGCGAATCCTGCATGATGTAAGAAAGCGGCCGTTGGATTTACGACCAAACTTCGCATCACCCTAATCGTGGTGCCATGACACCTAATTAGGTTGCTTTCCCACTACAAGGCTGCGAGTCAATAACATCATGTTAGTTCAATTTATGTCTCGTCATCGGAGTAAACGAAGCTACGTACTGCTGGAGTGAGAGAAACGGGCAGTGATTTTCAGGATCTCAGGGACTGGCGAATCCTTGCAAAGCAGCGAACCGTTTGAACTGCGGGCTCGGGATATTTAAAAGGCCAGTATCGAATGGAGATCCTACGGCAGGGTTTTGCGGATAAAGGACCATCAACCTGTCTATATCGGCTTCGGGCGCATCGGGGAGCAGGACGGTTTGAATGTATTCCTTCACTTGAGCATCCGTTCTGTGTCGAGTCGATGAGCAAATACCGCATCAACATGGTTATTCTACTCACGTAACATTCAGTTGAGCCAACGAGAAGAGTGTGCCTTCATCGTCGCGGTCGCCTTTGAACGACATCAGCTTGGGGCTATATTGTTCCGCGGCGGAGAAGGACCATACCAGTAACGAAAGGAATGTTAGCAACTTTGCCTTGCTGCACGAGACGCTGCGGGTTATCCGAAAGCAAGACGCCATCTGTTCGGGGTAGCCATGCTAGTCTCAAGGACTGCGTGACGCGTCAGGGATCCCATCAATGAAAGAGAGCGCATCGTACACACCTGATAGGCGAAGATGAACGGTGAGTCATCGACAGCTGCCTTCAAGACGTCGTATGATACGGTTCTGAGGCATGCCAGAGTATCAGAAGAGCCAGAACATCCCGTCTTGTCCACGATGTCATCATAATCTGATGCTCGCGCTCATACTTCCCATGTACATTAGAAACAACCCGAACCTTTCTGCCCGTTTTCAATATCGCCTACGGGAAGAGGCGATCCCGACTGCATGAATGCGCCTCTGAACAAACCTCCTGCGTCGCCATCGTTGATGATCATATGGGATGCGACGGAAATGGCGCCAGCGGATTCTCCCCAGCTATCCGTTCTTTAACGTCAGAAAAAGTTGAAGGTTTAGTGGACATTAAAACTGACATGGTGACTTTGTCCGGATCACCCCCAAAAGCCGTGACATACTTCTGTATCCACTTGAGTGCGAGACGTTCTGCACATACTTTTAATCAAACAATTACGATCCCTTTGCTGCGGCGCTTACGGTCGTGTAACCCAAGGTTTCCCACTCCAGCCTCTTTCACTTCCTTTCCCGCTAGGAAGCCGAATGCTGCAACATGCGGTGAAGAACGAGAGAAGGCGAAATACGTGGGTGTGTCATACCAGAGACTCGATAGTTCATGGAGACATAAACGACGGGTTCCCCGAGTGCAATAGAGCGCTGAACGATAGAGCTGCCATCGTACATAGATGTCCCGCCGAGTTCGAAGCCGCCTGGGAATTGCATGCTTAACGACTGGGTCTGTTAGATGCCAAGGTTTAGAATCACCTCCGAAGATCCAGTACCGTAAAGTCCATCAACATGTTTTGTCATCGAAGAGATAGAAACGTACGACAGCTACGGGCAGTTTAGAGGTCTCAGTTGCACTGGCAGGTTTGACGACGTTGAGTGTCAAACCTATGAACGCGATCAGTTATACTCATTGATTGCCCTCCTTCACATGCTCACAATCTTCATCTGAGGGCAAGACATCACTGAAAATAGAGTTGACCACGTAGTCGACCGTCTCTTGAGGAAGCCCAGTGAGTACTGGGAGCTTGACAGCCTGTTGGGGACACGACGGCCCGAACACCGTCGCGTCAATGGTCCCCGTATACGCGCCCACTGCCTCTGGAAGCTGAAATCGAAGATTGCCAGTACCGCAGCAACAATCAATAGGTGATAATTTGGTAGTAGCAGCAAGGAAACACACGGTGGTTGTCCGAAAGGGATACCCAGGAACTTTGACACGTTCCCGGATGCAGCGCCAATAACAGTCGCGCTTAGCGCATCCAGCGTCACCGTAGGCGCCGCGCGACTCGAGACGACGGCGGCCAAAGTCACTCCCGCCTGGGCGACGGCAAGATCAAGTGCAGCAACATCGTCAACCTGAGGACCGAAGGGCGAGCCGTCAACAAGCATCATATGAATGTGTTCTCATAAAACCTCCCCCAAGAGCTGAGGTAAAATCCAGCGAGTATGTCATGGGAGATCATCACGATTCGTACGTTGGTCTCCAATTACAGGAACGCCGAAGACCCGTCCTTTCCCACTCGTCATAGTTGCACGAAAAGCATTCAAGTTCGTTTGTGGACTGTCGCTGTAAGTACTACGTACCCCGCATTTCCCCACATTCAAGTCATTTCAGATGACATCTAGGAAAGAAGCTTCACTACGCGCGTCCAGAGTCGAGACCACACACAACTTGAAATCACTTTGGAAATCACGGCCATGGTCTCCGGGGTAGCCGAGAGATCATTCTGCGGATGCACTTGAAGAACACCTCATGCTTCAGAATCTAAGAAACAAGAATGTGATTCTTGAACCTCTCGGTCCCGAAGACATTAGGCCTAACCTGTGGCCTTGAGAGGCCAAACCAATATACTGCGCCACATGACTCTAAGTCAGATGGACGTAATCACAAGAACGACGGACAGGATTCGCTGAGCAAAGTCTAAACCTTGAGACTTTCCAGAAGCTCTTGATTCTCTATCAGAAACATCGGTCAGTCGTTGGTGAAAGTGATTGTGAGCTAGCCTACCGCGATGCCACGATGCGAGAGCATCGACGCGCTGCATCCAAATTGTGAAAGTCAAAAGTCATGACAGACAACCCTTGGGCCGATAAGTCCAATCTTCAAGAGATATGCTCTTGATGAGTAGCACAACGGAAGTGGCAGACCTCCCATTTATACGCAGACCTCCCTTTTATCTGCAGACCTCCCTTTTATACGCAGACCTCCCTTTTATACACATGCCATCGTATAATTATACATTCACTGTTAACACACTCGCGACCACGAAAGCCAGTCCAACCCAAAACGGTCCCTTGCTGGGATAAGCCGCGTCTGTATCAGAGCCATCGCCCGAAGCGTCCGTCTCTCCCTCGAGTACCGGGCACTCTGGCGTAACCAGCACGTTCCCATAAACACTCGCCACCCAAAGCACAACCCCGTTCGTCCACCCAAAGCCAGCCTGCAGAACTGTCAATCGATGTCTGCAGTGCGATAACAGGCTCGAAGCGTACCTGCACGGTAAGCGATCCAAGTTGGCAAAGGCGACAATCCTGAACGGATCCCCGACGTTGTAGAGGGTATCAACAAGACGACCTTGGAGGAGCCGCGTCGGCGCGTTTGGTCGTGAAGGCTTGACTGGGAGAGATTTCATCAAGATGGCGATCCCTCGAGGTCGACAGCAGAAAGGTCTGCAACGATAGTAAGCTTAAAATTGAGAGAAAGCAGGATAACGACGTACCAAGAGTCCAAAACTTGACAACGAGTCGGTCTGAGACAAGGTGAACAGTCGATACTGAGATTAAGGAAAGCAACACACCAGAAAGCCACGCTCTGAAACCCGAGCTCTTCGAAACCGGGATACAAACGGCGATGAGAGAGGGCGTCGTGAGCAAACTTGAGGACGTTGAAGACGACCGACGATGACCCGAATGTAAGTGTTGACGAAGAGAACACTTGAGAACAACTGGTTAAAGACATGTCAGAAAACGGTGACAAAACCCATCCAGCAACGCACCAGATAGTTAGGTCCCTTCGAGTATCCCAGGCCATAGTAAATAGAGCGCGTTGAGTTCCCAGTGTCTCATTAGACACGTCAACGTCGAGGTCGAGGGGGAGAGACAAGCCTGAAAAGATTGTTAGCCAGGTCCTTGATGAGTAAAGGAAGAGAAACGACTGACGAGCACATCCGTAAGTGAGGGTCTCAGCGACACGCTTGCCTTCGTTGTAACAAGCGCGAGGGCCGATCGGGTCAAAATGTCCACATCTGAGTGACATGTAAGAAAAGGAGTTAACGAGACGGGGTGTTGACGTACAAGTCTTCGGTTTGAGGGTAAACTTCTGGGTTGTCGACGAGATGGAAACGACGAAGCCAGCATCACCAGTCGTGCGGGGAGTTCGTGTCGGTGGTGTGAAGGGCACCGACTGTGATACTCTGCCAACCCAGCACCGGTCTCTGGAAGTAGGCTCAAGGTCGGCCCGCTATCAACAGAGGCGCGGTGCTGGGGCGGCGGGCAGACAGGATTCGCACTCAGTCGAAAATTGTGATCAATCTAGGCAGAATTGTAAGGGCGTGGTCACCAACCCGGATGGCGACGTACTTGGACTTCCGCTGGCCGAGCTCGATATCGTCGTCAACGTCAAAAATGTCGGCAATCCAAACCGCCCCCTCGGTCTCTGCTTGAACTTTGAGGTTCGTTGAACCATTCGTGACCCCATTTTGTAACGTTCTTGTTCTTCCAGTGCCAGTTGACCGTTGCAGGGATTGAGGGCCAAATTTCAAAGAAGAAAATAAGTGCGGGATGGCTTGAGCGCAGGTGAGCGGCGGCGACAGAAAGAGCACGACCGGAGACTAGTGACGTATATGTAAAATTCAAGCCTAACCTTAGTCTAACAGTCCTTCATCATCTGTCGAAATGAAGCCAAAATTTGCCTGCCTGCTGGCACGTGGCCTTGACTGCGCCTCCCAATCTTGAACAACAACCACGATGACCTCTCTTGTTGGCGCCGTTCTCGAGCGCGCGCCATCCGGCAGCCATGCTGCTCCCCGTCTGCCGTCATTGTCTGGGATATCTGGATTTCCTGTCGCTCAGCACCGTTCCAAGGGCAAAAGCGCTTTCGTTCGTCGACGAGAGGAAGAGAGCAAAATAGCCGGCCCATCGACACGAATCCGCGAGGTTCCAGTTGTCGTTCCGCAGAACAAACCCTTCAATTCGGGACCACTGTCTGTTGAATCCGATGTCTCTGAAGACTGGCGCGATGAAATCAGTCGGCAAAACCAGCTTCGGGTAGAGAACATGACTGATGAAGAGAGAGAAAAGGAGAAGCAAGAGATTTTGGAGCGGTTTGGTTTTGACATTGGAGATATATTGAACAAGGCGAAGGAGACGCGAGAGAAGAAGAGAAAACGCGAATTAGGTGTGCAGGCATTGCTCTCCGCGTATTCAACGACTAATATTGACTGCAGATACACTTTCCAATAAGGATCCGTTGCATGTTAGCTTGCCCGAAGGTAAGGGCCCAATTCCTGTTAAATTCCTTGATTAACACTTCAAAAGTGCCTATAACTGATGAAGAGCCTGATAGGACAGGTAAAGCTAGTCAGCACTGGCTCATCTGGCCGTGCACTCTGACTCGGTTTATTTTATAGCGTCCCCGCCACCATATAGGTCCATATCAGCAGCTACCTCACGTCCGTCCACGCCAAATCGTCCCCCAAGAAAGTTACGGTTCGCAGAGCTGTCGCCCAAGGACGTGTATGTCTATGAGTCTGCACCTCCGTCTCCGCATAGAAAGACGCTTCTTGCCCTCCCCCCGCCTACCGCTGATGACGAGACCGTGTCCTTGGGTTCCTATAAAGGACCCCTCCTCGAAAACAACACCGAGCCCGAACCCGAGGAAGGCACTCCCGAATATATCAGACGTCGCTACTTCCCTTCCGCTCCCGCCACCAATCCAGACCTTGAATGGATGAAGGCTGCTATATCGGACATCCCGTCGAGCGATGCTTCTCCGCTTGATCAAGTGAGGTTTGATCTCTCTGGCACTCCAATACCACGCGCAAAGTCTCTCGCCCTACCTACTCATCTCGGCCTCCATCACCATGCCGAAGGTTCCCATGCAGGCTACACCATAGATGACATTTTCTTGCTGGCACGTTCCACGGTGGTCGCGCAGAGGGCCGCGATGCTCGGTCTTCTTGTCGGTGTTGCGAAATGGCTCAGAGACGGATGTCCTGGCGTAGAACAAGATGTATCGCGCGACATTCCCTCAAAAACTCTTCCTCTACTGAAACGGATTTTATTTGCCGGCTTGGAAGTGTTACCAGAAAAGGGCAGTGTTGGCGCTCGCGGTATCGATGTGGTTTGGCAGTGCCTCATTGGTTGGGAAACACGGGAAATAGCCGCACTCGAGGTTGATCTAGAGGACCTCCAATACCAGTTTGGTGAAGTCGAGCTAAATCTGCCGGGCTCGACGACTTCTTCACCTGCTCCATCTG
Source organism: Hymenopellis radicata (assembly GCA_015501595.1). NCBI lineage: Eukaryota > Fungi > Basidiomycota > Agaricomycetes > Agaricales > Physalacriaceae > Hymenopellis > Hymenopellis radicata. Next base: position 49,444 of record JADNRX010000278.1, on the reverse strand, counting down.
TTTCTGCACTCATTGATGTAATTCCCCTTGACAAACTCCTTCCTCAGATAGCTCCCCTTGTTATCTCTCCGCCCGATTTTGGCACCACGGAGTCTCAACGCAACCTGACCTCCAATCAGCACCAGCTACTCTCCATTGTTACACGGATAGCCAAGCATTCGGCCAGCGCCGCAGAAGCTATTGTGCAAACGCCTCGTCTGGTAGCTGGCATTGTCAACACCTTCCTCCTCCTCCCCGTGACTCCATCCCCATCCGCCTTGAAATGCCTCACGACTCTCGTCGTCGCTTCCCGGTCTAATGCACAAGTCATATGTGATCCCGCCGACGCGCTCCTCAAATTTGTGACTGGCTCGCCGCCTGATCCGGACTTGCTGATTGGGACCTTGCGCGTCTACGCTGCGTTGGCCAAGTACGGACTGTACTCGCACTCCGCTACCGATGCGCAGGAGCTGTGGATGCGGCTGGGGACGCATGTGGCCTCGCTGCGCTCATCACGCAAGCCTCGGGATGTGAAAGTTGTGGAGGCGTGGGCGGCGTTGTTGGAAGCGTGGATGATATGTGCGCGGGATCCGCACCGGACGAGTCCAAGTCACGATATATTGTGGAGCCGCGTTGTTGCGTGGGGGTGGGGTGATGATGTGCTGGCGCTTAATGCGTTGAGTACGGAGGCTCAGGATGTTATTACCTTGAGGATGGTGTCGACGCAGAGTGCCATATGGGGGTGTATATCGGCGTGGCTGGAGGGTGCGCGCGTTAACGCTGTTCGCGGTGGAGAAGCTGAGCGCGAGGCGGCGTTGACGATGTTGAAGGCTGATTTTGAGTCGCCTAGTGGCTCGGGCCAGCGCGCCATGGGTGCTACGGTCGCAGGGCTTAAGACGGAACTGGAGGTCTTGAAGCACACATTACAGATATCGACGTTGGCGAATGCGGCAGTGTATGCTTCGTCATTGGCATCGATACTGCGCTTGTCGCTAGCGTGCTCTACGACGACTCCGGCATTCGATCTTCCGATTCCTGAGATATCCCAGCTTTGCGCGTCTCTGGTGTCGAGTCCTGTGTGGTCGATGGCGGACAAGTCGGGTTTGGCGGGCTTGTACGGTGAGGTGCTTTGTCGACAGTTATCATCTTTATTAGTGCAGTATCTGCGCTTTGCGCGGACGCTGCCTGGGACCACAGATGATATGTGGCTGGCGCAAGCTTTTGCTATCATACTCCGACTCCTTGTCGGCGATGAAGACTTCGCTCTCGATCTCCTCGGCGATGTTCTGCTTGCAGTAAACAGCGAGTGGGCGAAGCCACGGGGGCTCGTCGTTCCGCAGGTCATCTGGGACCGGGGCGGGCTGGAGGTTCTGCTCCCCATCTTCAGACACCTCATTCAGTCATCGGGGATGTGCGCGTTGCACCGGTTATCGCCTCTCCTAAATCCATTATGGAGTCGACAACACTGCGCGTGCCGACCTGTGTGTTGCTCACTACGGACTGGAACCCGGCTGGGCTGCCGCTCACGCGCGACTGGGCATTGGCGCCGCTTGACCACATTCTGCGCTCGGGGCACGCCGCGTCAGTGTTCAAGCGCAAAGGGATCTTTCCTGAGACGTGGGATACGTCGGAGACGGAGATTGTGCGTGCGAGCTTGTTGCTGGCGAAGCTGGCAAGGGAGCTCGTACGGCGCTTTGCGTCCGCGTTGGTGGAGAGCGCGTGCATGTCCCGGAGCGAGGTCGTCTTTGGGTGCATGAAGGTGTTCATGCTGGAGCACGAGCAGGAGCATGATAAAGGGACTGATGAGGTTTTCCGCGATGCTGTTGTCGGGCAGCTGATGGACGACCTTGTGGCGCCGTTCACTTTGCAGCATGCGCGCGCGGACGAGGATGAGGACGACGATCTGGAGGTGGTGGCGAGACAGTTCCTGGGGCTACGCCGTTCTATCAGTATTACACCGACTTTGTCGCGCTGTACGATGCGGTGTCCTTTGCGCATCCGCTGTTCACGCGGCTGCTCCTGCCGCCGACGAGCATGCGGTATGCGGTGGACTACCGCAGGCATCTCTGGGTGGACTTTGGACATCTGATGAAGAACGTAAGGGTTCCTGTGGATGCGGTGATTGTGGGCGGTCTGCGGGAGTATCTCTACCCGGTCGAGACGAACAACGAGACGATCCGGGCGTATTTGCGCGTTCTGTTCACCGATGCGGGGGCGGCGCAGGGCTTTACGCGGCTTGTTGCGCTGCATCATGTCTCATGCGGTGTGTGGCCTGACTTGAAGAAGGTGAAGGGCGCTGAGGATGAGGAGGCGAAGAAGCTGTTTAACCTCGTTGTGGGGCAGGGAACGGCGGATGTGGTTGGGGATGTGATGCGTTATACGCAGAGGTCGGAGGGCGGCGTTGTCGTTCCTCCTCCGCAGTGTTTTGAGTTGGGAGAGGGTGCCAAGGCTGAAAGGATGGCGCTTATCAGGAGATGGTGTGCTAGTGATGTTGCGGAGAAGATGGTGGCTTTATATACGTAGTGTACGTAGTATCGGGTTGCATCGTGGTGGACCAAATTCGTAGAACTTGCGAATGTCGAGCTCTCTAAGCGACCTTCCACGGACATGCGTGGTCTGTAGATTTTTGGCGAATTTGAACTTATTCTCCCGGACCATGAACATGTGTTGGCGTATATGAGGACAAATGGAGAGTCGCAGGCATTGGTTTTGTTGAATTTTAGTGATCGAGCCGCGAAAGTTGAGATGGCAGCTCGTGCTGGGAAACTCCGCAGTTGAGGACGGCACAGTATATGACTTGAGGCCGTATGAAGGAAGATTGTACGTTTCGCTTTGAGCTGGGTGTAGACGTCCTCGCGACTCAATCAGCGATAGATAGTTACTAGAAATGTTTTGGAAACCCTGAATCTTACAGGTCTTGCAATTGATTGGCACACGAAAACAAGAATACAACATACATGTGTACTGAACACTGCGGCAGAATAAATATGTTACAAGGGATATCACAAACCAAAGATCAATACAGACAACAAACACCGTGCACATTTACCCGTCGATCTTCCTAATCGTACGCTTCTCCCTCTCCCCAACAACCTTTAACAGACCCTCATTCTCCATACTCTTAATAACCTCCGTAAACTCCGCCGCATCCACCTTGATGCTACTCTGCCCCCCAAGCGCCTTGATCGCGTCCGCCCACTTGATGCCCCTCGCGCCACCCGAGCCATTTAAAACATTCAAAATCTCCTTCCTCATATCGTCTCGCAGCTTCCTCTGTCCCTGCCCAGTGCCCGTGTTGAGCATGCCCATATCAATCTTGCCCGTCCTCGGGTCCATGGCGCTGGTCCTGATCGCCTCCCGCATCAGTCTGTACGCCTCTTTGACGTCTTCGACTTCCACAAAGGCGGACAGGCGCATGCGCGCGTGGCCTTCAGAGAGACGGATCATGCTCTCTAGCTGTCGGGTAGTGGCGGTGATGCGCTTTTCGCTCGCACGGGGGTCGTCGCCCATGTTGCGCATCTCGACGTAGGAGCGCACGAGCTCGTCGCCTGCGTCGTCGGTTATTTGAGGATGGACCTTGTTGCGGGCGTAATCAATGTAGGCTGATAATTCTTCAACAGGCTGCACAAAAAGGTGTTTGAATAGAAGACAAGTTTCAAGTAAAGGACTTACCAGAATGTCCAATTCACTAGACTCCGGGGTATCTTCAAGATATAAGCCAACCAGATGCTCGGCGAGACGACGGTCGAGTTGCTCGTCTACCTGGTCGAGTACCAGATAAAGCAAATCGAATCGTGATATCAACGTCGGTGGTAAGTCGATGTTGCGCGTTATCGGCAGGTCGACATCGTACTTCGAACCAACAGGGTTAGCAGCAGCAAGGATCGATGTCCTGGCATTGAGTGTGGTGATGATACCGGCTTTAGCGATAGAAACAGTTTGTTGTTCCTGCAGAGACATAAGCTTGGTTGAAATAAGAAGAATGAAAAACGAACCATGACTTCATGCAGAACACTTCGCGTCGCGTCTGCCATTTTGTCGAACTCGTCAATGCAGCAGACACCACCGTCACTCAGAACCAATGCACCACTAAGCGAACAATGAGATCAATCTTAAGTTGAAATGTGGTAGAGCTACCTTTGCAGCACCAGTTGCTTCGAATCAGGATCCCGAGTTACATAGGCAGTCAAACCAACTGCGGACGAACTCTTGCCGGAGGTATAGACACCACGAGGAGCGATCTTATGCACGTACTAAAGAGCGCTTTAGTACTCTTTTTGTCTGGCTCGAGAAGAGGATCATACCTGCAAAATCTGCGACTTACTCGTTCCCGGATCTCCAACGAGCAGAACATTAATATCGCCACGATATCTCGGCCCACCTGCCCCTCCACCCCTCGATATACTTTTGTTAGTGCCACCAAACAACTGCAACAGAATCCCCTTCTTCACGTCGTCCATCTCCCATATAGACGGGGCAAGCGAGCGCGACAGTATGTCATATACATCCGGGTTCTGGCTGAGCTGCCTGATCTTCTCCTCCATATGTTGACGCTTCGACAGTACTTGGTTCTCCTCCCCGTCGATAAGCGCATCACCTTCGTCATCAGCACCGTCGCCAATACTAGCGTGTTCCTTCCCCACTGTCCTCGTAGACTTGTCAAAGCCAAGCCCGACGCCACCGCCTACTTTCAAGTGTACGACGTCCAGATAGGTCTTGAACAGGCTCTTCATCGTCCTCTGGTTCGGATTAACGCGCACGGGCACGCTGCGGAAGACGCCAGTGATGATTAGGCGATCGCCAGGCTTGGACACGTCCACGAGCTCGTCGTACACACTTAGCGAGACGGTGTGGGGCGTCTGGCCATCAGGTACAGCATCGGGTGTCTCTTGAAGGCGGATTACCTGTCGGTCGGAGAATGAACAACGATTGTGCACGAGCGACATGGTCCCGACGGACGCGCACACGTCGCGAGGGCAACGCGCGGGCTCTTCAATTTTGCCTCGGTCAATCTCGACTTGCACGGTGTGGGAGCAAGTAAGGCAGCGGAAGAACGCGACCTGCATATCTGGAATGACGGGAGTAGCACGGATAACAAGTCCTTTGATGCAGACAAGTTTGTCGGTGTCTAACACATAAGTGAGCTTAGGGTTGAAGAACCAAGAAATGCGCGTTACCTGTCGGGTTGATATCGCGCATGTTCACTGGAGGTACACCGAATGGTCGGATATTATATACCTTGCGCGTAATTTCTTCGATTTCCTCGTCACCTGCTTCGCCCTCCATGCCTTCAACGCCATTCTGCTGATCGAGATCGGCGAGTTCGAGCATGAGGGTTCTGAGGACCTGATCCATCACAGGGACAACTTCCTGGGGGTATTTGACCAGAAGGTGGTACAGCTTTTTCGAACCCGGATACGCCAACAGGTTCTGCATATCCAAACTAAGACTCGTCTGTCCCGTCATACGCATTTTGCGCATATATCCCTCGTACACGAGCGTCTCGCCTTCCTGTGGCGAGGAAAGAGGACGGGTAGGACGTCCTTGCTCGCGGTCGTAGGCGATGCGGTATTTCAGCTTGAAGCCCTTCATGAAGTCGCGTGCCATTTGGATAGTGTCATTGATGTTGACTGTGGTACCCCAAATGGCGCGAATTTCGTCTGGTTCGTCTTCAGAAAGAACACCACCGACGGCGGATAAGGTGGCCTGGGAGTTGAATATGTCAGATCTGTTGGGATTGCCGGGAGTACGTGGACCGCGTCGAGCGCTCGAAGATGGCGTCATTATGGTAGACCCATGAATGTCGCCCCGTCTGTTGCGCGGAGTGCTTGTTGCTTTTAAAGGGCTCCTGTTATTTTGATTAGTATAGCGTGTCTAAAAGTATATCGACAGGAGGCGCACGTCGGATAAACTATGGGGTCAGAGTCTGGCGGTGGGTCACTAGCACCAGGTTTCGTAGGAGATGAGGGATATCCCAATTTAGGGGGGGAGGAGGAGCCATCTTGAAAAGGTCAGGAACGAACGGTGATAGAAAAAGTTGCCTACCTCGGAAAAGAGGCGTCCTGTTGGGCGTCTTCATGCCCAGGGCCCTTCTAGCGACCATGCCAGACATTGGAGTCGCGAATGACGCGCTTTGCTGTCTCCGTTTCGACGGACTGCCCGCCGCAGACGGGGTGCCCTGTAGGAAAAGCGGGTTCGGGTCGCCGGCCTCAGAGTGCAAAGGCGTGCCGGCGACACTGCCAATATCTTCCATTTCGACATCGTCAGAGGAAGGCAGTTCGGCGCGCGGTGGCGAGGACATGGTGATGGTAGGAGACAAGCGTAAATTGACGCGACGCGTGACGGTTGTCACTCTTTCACTTTTAACCACTCACCACCATGAAGGCGACGGCAGCAACGCCTGTCAACCTCGATGACCCCAGCGAGGTGCGCGACTTTATAGAAATTTTATTATACTGGCTGACGCGTGCCCATAGTCGACCTTTGTGATACCATTTAACGGTCAGGGCCTTCTTCATGGCAGTGGCATCTGCTGACTGGGTACAAGACACCGGCGACGACGACTGGGACGAGGAATTTGACGAGGACTACGACGAGGGGCCAGAGCTGCGCTGGGAGGCGTACAAAACCGCCTGGAAGAATTGTCTGGACAGGATCCAAGTACGTTCCATATCAACGCTGCACTTACCCTTGTTAACGGCAAGCAAACAGCACATCGTTCACAAGCTGCACGAACCTGTCGTAAACTCTATTTCTCAGCAAATCGAAGATGCATATTCACAGACACTGCCAGGCCTACCACACCCGGAATTGCCTGTAATCGCTGTATCTAGTACGCTCTCACGTCTTCATACTATTCCCCCGACTGAGACGTGTACAGATCTTGGAGGAGGGAGCACTTTTCTCGACGAGCTTACCCGACATTTGGATCCCGACGAAGACGATGAAGAACCCTCTATATACACCAACCATATATCCCCGGCGCAGTGTCCGAACCTTACCAACGGAATGAGGGCGTTGATAACAGGCTTTACGAAACGGCCGCCTGACAAGAGGAAAAGTCCGTTCATCCTCCCATATTTATACCGCGATATTCATCGATATAACAGCTTCCAGGACTACGGCTTCATCCTCGCTTGCTAGTTACGATATAGCCGTGTTGGACGCGTGGTATACCGCCGTCAGAAAGCATAGAGGTATGTCTTACCTTTAGGCGCGTAACAGGACCTGACATTTGCAGCAGAGAAACGCGATCAACCGCTCCCCAACCTCGTCGTCATGTTACACGACTTTGAGCGATTTGATCCTTCTATAATGCAGGACATACTCTACATCTGTAGTCTCCACATTCCAAAAATCCCCATCGTCTTCGTCGTATCTCTGTTATCGCCACAATCCCCCACCTATCTGCACGTCACGTACCCACGATCGACATTGGCGGTATTGCGCATACGACAATTCTCCGTCCCATCTGGCGCACATTTACTAGACGAAATCATTCTCGGGGTAATAAGCTCGATATTTCGATTCTTTTCATCGACTTATGAACTTTATAGACCTTCTTCAGCAATGACTTCAGACCCGATATCATACTTGGCCCTGCGGCGCTTAGCTTCATCGTCGACCAATTCGAGCGGTACGACTCTTCCGTCGAAAGTCTCATCCATACACTTCAAGTACATCTATTCTCTGTCAGTGTTTATAATTCTTGTTGACACCCCTCGCCAGCTCGCTTACCTGAAGCATTTTACTCACGAGCCGCTCAGTCTGCTTTGCTACACGATGCCCAGTGAATCCGAAAGCTCTTCATTCGAAAGCATTCTGTTCACACGCCTTGTCACCGAGAAGGACATGGACGTGGACGCATGGACGCGGGTGACGCTCGGTAACAAGGTTCTCAACGCCCGAGACGAGTTCTACGAGTCGGCGCAAGTGAAGCGCGTAGGATTCGGTTTGCTCCGACTCGTGTATGAGTTCTTGTGTGAGCACGGCTTCAAAGCTCCGAACATGTCACCGTTAAAGCTCGCGTGTAAGATGGCGAATAGGAAGATTCTCAACGATGTCGATGTGTTGGTGGCGAAGATCAAGTATGGAGTGTCGCTCAAAATTGTCTTTATACTAACTTTGTTGTAGAAACCTCAAGCTTTCCGAGGTGGAACTTCTACTCTCTGAGATACACGACTATTTCGAGGAAGCGTCGGACGAAAGGAATGCTATCGTTAATCTTCAAAACATAAAAGATAGCAAACGCGCAAAGGCCGGGTTAGCTCATTGGTTCCATGAATACATCGAGTACGTCCTGTTATTCTCATTGTGACTGATTTCCTGATTGCTTCATTCAGAGACACTGCTGCGCCTCTCGACGACCTCACGCTAGCCGAAGTCTGGTATACTGGTCTGACTCCATATCCAATGGAGGTACGTCCCGCCCTTTCGTCTTGCAATCTCAACTTGATGTCTTACAGCTCATTAACCCCTCTATGCGATCCACCGTAGTCGGCGGGCTTCTCCGGCCATACGAGTTTGCCTCTCCTCCATCGTCTGAGTCGGCTTGGGCGGGATCTATCGCTGATCTGCCTGACACGAGCATTATTTTCCAGCGGTACCTGGACAGTGGCCGGATGATCAATGTGTACGACTGGTACGAGTCATTCCGGGCGTGTTGGAGATGCAGAGGGAGGAGGGGAGAGCGTCACCAAGGAAGAAGGGCAAGGGGAAGGGCAAGGCTAAGGCGAAAGATAAGAAGGATGAAAAAAAGTGGCAGTTGGAGTGTCAGGCAAAGTTTATGAGGGCGCTTCATGAGCTGGATTATATGGGCTTTTTGAAGCATACGGGGAGGAAGGCAGATCATGTTTTGAAGACTGTGTTTGAGATTGGGGATGATGCATTGATGAGTAGAGCGGTAGGTTATGTCAAGGTTATGTATATATAGCCTCAGATACGTTCGAGGTCGTTCGATATGATGAGCTTTGACATGATTGTATTCAGGCTCCCTAGCTTTGATCGAGTCTGCACTAAAGATCGGCGTGTCACCGGCTCTGTCATCGACCATCAACACGCCGACGGCCACAACCACTACATGCCTCTGGATGGCCTCATCATCTTGGACGCCGCCCAGCGACCGATTCTGCAGTCCACAAATGCCGTTCTGTACGACCAAGTGAGCGTACCATGTAACGATATACACCTAGTCTGCGCGCTCTCTCCGCCGACGGATCCGCTGCTCGGAATAGCTTTCCTCAATGCCTTCGTAAACGTCCTCAAGGCATATTTTGGTGACGGCGTCAACGCCGTCGCGCTGCAGGACAACTTTGACATCGTATATCAGCTCATCGCCGAGAGCCTCGATGCCGGACACCCGCTGACCACCTCCCCGAACGCCCTACGCGACATCGTGACCCCTCCGTCATTACTCAACTCCCTCCTCGGCGGCCAGTCGAATGCCCCAAGCCCTTTACCAGCCCTATTCCATGGCGCCGCGCAGGCGTCAGACACGTTAATAACGAGATCTACTTTGACATTGTCGAGACTCTAAAGGCGCTTGTATCCCGGACCGGAAACACATTATCCTCCTCCGTCCGAGGCAGAATCGACGTTGATTCACGGCTGTCCGGCGTTCCAGATTGTACATTGACTCTATCGAACCCTTCTCTGATCACCCATCCCGCGTTTCACCCATGCATTCGCCTCGCCAGGTGGTCCAGCCACCAGAGCATGTCCTTCGTACCCCCCGATGCCAAGTTTGTCCTGGCCGACTATCAGTTGCCTCAGGCGCCTCCCATTCCTATCGCGTTGAAGATAACCTCTTCCCCTGGAAAGTTTGAAATCCTTTTGACGTCGCGTATGACGACGCATATCATGGAAAAGGTCGAACTCGAAATCCCGTTCGGTTCGCCTGTACCAGGATTACGCGGAATCGGGTCTTCGTGGACCTGGGACGCGCGCTCTCATGTCCTCCGTTTTGAGATGCCCCAGATTCCCCCCAGTGGGCGGTACGCGTTGAAAGCAGAGTGGAACCCTGAAGCGACGTGTGTCTTTTCCTCGATTTTTGCCGATTCTTCAATTAATCTTTCTCACAGACCCTCACCGGCTCGTGTCGTCCTGGTCCGCTTCTCTGTGTCCTCGCATACATTCTCCAGCCTTCGAGTGTCCAAATTTACCATCAGTGAGGAATACACCCCCTTCAAGGGCGTAAGAGGAAGAAGTGAGGGTCAAATTGAATGGAGGTGGTAGGAGAACATTTGTGGTAGACTAGTAAAAGTATCAACCTTCTTGACGTGTGACGTTCTCTCTCAAGCATCCCATCCAATCGCTCGCGACTGTGTAATCTGTCAGGAACGGATCTTCTAACCATGGCGAGTTATGTTTTGTCTCTCTCAAAAGCGAATCTACCGTTGCGGCGTGAACTCAGCTAGCCTACAGGGGAGCATCACATCTACTTAGTGCAGGATCAATCACTGGCTTTGGATTGAATGTCGGTCCTATATACTATGATCCCGCTATATGCAGATTGATGCTGTCGAATACGGCTTCCTTCTCTTGTACACTCATTCACCCAGTACAAGTTGACATCTCTCTTCATCGTGATGCCTAGTCCTGCTAGAACCCGGTGTCCGAGCTCTACAGCTCAGATCTAGAAAACGACGCTCAATGTCGTCCTTGCCTGAATCATAACAAAAAGAAAAGACGCGCTTTCGATCTCAGAAAGGTAAATGATCCTTGTTGTGATAGTATGAGAACAACGCGAGATCATCTCGGAGATCGGAGATAGAGACCGAGCGCGCGGTATGGACGCGCGCGATTGATCCACTTACTCCCAGTCATCCACCACGGTGTACTGGGGTAAGTCGGTTTCACACATGGACAAGGACTACGTACTGACGGACACATAGAAATAGATTTGCTATATCTACTTACACGGTGTCCTAGGTACGAGCCCAGTCATCCACCACGGTGTACTGGGAAATAGATTTGCTATATCTACTTACACGGTGTCCTAGATCTCAACAGGTTATGGGCAATTGCTGCTGAACAGCTCTTCGAAGTTGTACAGCTGGGATCTAGGCCAAGGACAGCCGTTTTTTCTTTCATACACGACGCGGATACGTCGTACATCCCACAACACACCGAAATCACCATAAATTCCTTTCATCATTCACCTCCCCAATGCCGCTAGAACGCCTCCGCTCGAAACAGCCGCCGGACATCAAAGAACTCGACCTTGCACAGAAGAATTACAAGCAATGGTCGTCGAAGATCACGGACGGCATGATCATGAGTGGCTATGACGGGTACGCGATGGGCACAATCTCTAAGCCTCCCGATACCGACGCGGCTCAGCAAGAGATATGGATCTTTAACGACCGCATGACGCAGGCGTACATACGTCTCACGATCTCAGATGTCGAACGCGAATACCTGATCAATCAAAGCTGCACCACGTCCAAGGACATTTGGGACAAGCTTCAGAGCAGGCACAGGAAGAAGGCCCAGAGCCAGATCTCCCTTCTCGACGACGCACTCAGCATGCATATCTTCCGCGACTCCAAAATCCTATCAACCGCGACGCGAATCAAAGACATCTGCAAACAAATCTTCGACGTCGGCACACTCACAGTGGACAGCCTCTCGCTCGCTGTACTCCTGCACGCCATGGATGGCGATCTTCGCGTTATACGTGATGCGCTGGAGAGCGATGACAAACTCACCGTGGAGAAGGTGATGGAGCGCCTCGAGAAGGAGGAACTACGCGTCAACGAAGAGCAGAGAAAAGTCGCGACAGAGCAGGCGAACGCCGCCACGGCGGACAGCGCGTCGAAGAAGAAAGATGATGGTGTATGCGGAAATTGCGGAAAGCGGCATTGGACCAGAGACTGTTTCGCAAAAGGTAGCGCCATGGAGGGTCGTCAAGAGGAGGTCTTCGAGCGGAAGAGGAAGGAGAGAGAAAAGAAGTTCGGAAAGAGTGGCAGCAAGAAGAAGGAGAGAGGAAAGGAGAAGGAGAAGGAGAAGGAAGAAAAGAAGAAGACCTTCACCGACAGCAAAGGAAGAAAAGTTTTCCTTTCCTATGCGCCTGCCTCCGAGGACGATAGCAGCGATGCCGAATCCATCAATACTGCATTCCTCGCCACCTCCCAGTCCGAACTCAGGACGCTCCACAAGACGCATGGCGGACGAATGAACGACGACTCCGACGATTTCTCCTTCATAGTTGAAGAAGATGCGAAAGCGTCGGTTGACTGGAGAGATCATGAAGACACTCCCAGAGAAGACACATACGCCACAGCAACAAGCCGCTCCGGATATCACTCGATGAACACTGAGAAATGCGCGTCTTTCATTGCCGATACGGGCGCCACAGTCCACATCTCACCAATCCGTGAGGACTTCCATACGCTGGTCCCCATCACGCCGAAGAAGATCAGAGGCGTTGGAGGATCCATCATCTATGCAACAGGCATCGGGAAGATCGCCCTCCGCATCGCCAAAGGTGTCAACGTCACACTGGAGAACGTCTTATTCGTTCCAAGCGCGAATATACGCTTGATGTCGATCGGGAAGGTCTGCGAGGGTGGAAACGAGGTCATCTTCGATACAGACAAGTTTGTCGTTCGAAACAAGAAGACCAAGACCACCGTTATGACCGGTACACGACGCGATGGCCGTTTGTGGACCATAGGAGGGTCATCCGAGCCGAAGACGAAGCACTCCGCTAAGGCGTTCACTGCAACTCTCGAAACCTGGCACAAACGCCTAGGACATATTGGCGTCGAAACCATCAAGTGTATGGCCCGAATGAACATGGCAACAGGTATGCCTGTCGACTTCTCCCTCGAACCACCCTTATGTGAATCCTGCATCCATGGAAAACAGACGCGCACATCCGTACCCAAGAAGAGAAAGGGGAAGCGATCTGAGAGGAAGCTGGGCGTGGTCTGTGTGGATTTGGCGGGACCACAGGCAGTAGAGTCAGCCAGACATAACAAATACTCTATGGAGTTAGTCGACGAATACACGGGGATGATTTGGTCCATTTCTCTTCGCTCGAAAGACCGGGCGTTCCATGAGCTCAAGAAGTGGGAAAAGCAGCGGAAGCTAGAATGCGGAGAGGAAGTCGGCATATATCGAGTTGACGGTGGGAGCTTGATAGCGACGAGATGAGGGAATGGATAGCGAACCACGGAACCAAGGAGCAGCTGACAGCCCCGTACACATCCGCTCAGAACGGCATTGTCGAGAGGAGTCACAGAGTCATATTTGAACTCGGGCGGACGATGCGGATCGCATGTGGTGCACCACCAAACACATGGGACTATTTCAACGAAACTGCCGCCTACATCGCTCAGCGAAGACCATGCAGGGCTCAACCGAATATGACGCCGTATGAGGTGTGGTACGGCGAGAAACCCGACATGTCTCATATGCGTGAAATCGGCTGCAAGGCCTTCGTCCTCATCCAGAATAAACACAATCCCAAGATCTACGACAAATCTCTTGAGTGTGTACTCATCGGCTATGCTTCGAATGCTAAAGCCTACCTCTGCTACCACAAAGCCTCCCATAGGGTCATCACATCGTTCCACGTCCGATTCAAGGAGAGCTGGCAGGAAAGCGCACGCCCGTTACAACCCGGACGGATCGTAAATGACGATGACATACCTCCTGAAGTGCCAGAAAAGAAAGAGCGCATATGGACCGATGACTCGTCTGACGAAGACGAGGAAACACCGGAACCAGCAAAGCAAAATGCTGAGAATGCCGCTGCACCGAGGAGATCAAAACGAGTTCCCGGTCCCTCAGGAGATGAACGTGTACGTCAAGCGGTGGAGAGCTCGAAAGAGAGTGGACAGGTGAAAGCGAAAGAGAGAGCTGAGAAGAAAGCAGCGAGAGAGAAGGAGAGCGAAGCAAATGCTTTTGAAGCAGAGCTCGAGGAGGAGGGTTTTAACCCAAACAGCCCAGACGAGCCAACGATACAGGAAGCTCTAGACGGCGATGAACGCGACAAATGGCTCGCTGCCATCCATGATGAACTCAAATCGATCAAAAACATGGGCGTCTACGAAGCAATACCCCGCTCGAGCATTGCCGAAAGATCGACGAATCATGAAGGGCAAATTTGTTCTGCGACGAAAGCGAAACGAGGAGGGTGTTGTTACCCGACACAAAGCGCGTTATGTCCTACGTGGCTTTGAGATGATGTACGGAAAAGACTACACAAAAACGACCTCACCTACAGCTCGGATGGAATCGCTTCGCATCCTATACCACATCGCCGCAACTCGAGACTGGGAGCTGAGACAGATTGATGTGAAGACAGCATATCTGTACGGAGATTTGGAGAAGAGGTATATATGGAGCAGCCGAAGAATTTTGAAGAAGAAGGAAAGGAGGATTATGTGTGGAAGTTGAAGAAGGGATTATATGGGATGAAGCAGGGTGGAAGAATCTGGAATAGGACGATGGACGCCGCGATGAAGGAATGGGGCTTCACACAGCTAAGTGTCGAACACTGCCTCTATTACAGAGAAACGGCTACTGGAACTCTCATAGTGGCAGTCCACGTCGACGATTCACCGTCGCGGCAAGCAGCAAGGAGGAAAGCGAGAAGGTTCGAGGAGCAGTTGAAGACGAAATGGGAGATATCGAGGGGAGACGCAAGTTTTGTCGTCGGAATACGCGTGCGAAGGAACAGGGAAGACCGCGAAATATTCCTATCCCAGACCGCCCTCATCGATCGCATCCTAGAGGAATTGGGATGCAAAGATGCCAACCCCAAGAAAACGCCGCTACCGCCAAACACGAAGCTAACGAAAGAGCCAGATACGACTCAACGATCCGAGGAGGAGAGAAAGCACGTTGAGAAACTCCCGTACAAACGTCTCGTTGGGTCCCTCATGTATCTGGCCATTGGAACGCGCCCGGACATATCGCATGCAGTCGGAGTACTCAGTCGGTTCAATACCAACTATGGCACAACGCACTGGGGAGCAGCAAAACATGTCGTTGCCTATCTTAAAGGTACAAGACACTACGAGCTTCGATTAGGAGGAAAGAAGAAAATCAAGCTCGTAGGACATACCGACTCAGACTATGCAAACTGCCTTGACACACGAAAATCCGTCTCGGGTTACAGCTTCTCTCTCGGCTCTGGATTGATATCCTGGATGTCGAAGAAACAAACCACTGTAGCGACATCGTCCACAGAGGCGGAATATATGGCAGCATGCTCAGCGACGAAGGAGGCAGTATGGATTCGGAGCGTTCTGAGAGGATCGGATGCGATCAGAAGGAAAGCACTGGAATTTTCATCGACAACAACGGGGCAAGGCTACTCACAGAAGATCCAACATTCCATCAACGAGTCAAGCACATCGATGTGCAGTACCACTACACTCGGGAATGCGTAGCCTCGCAGATGGTCGATTTCCATGACGTCCCGAGCAAGGAGAACACCGCTGATGCCTTCACGAAAGCGTTGCCGACGGCGGATTTCCAGAAGATTAGAACTTGGATGGGGGTTGTGGAGAGCAAGGAGGAGCGATGAGTCTTCGCGTTGAGGAGGAGTGTTGTGATAGTATGAGAACAACGCGAGATCATCTCGGAGATCGGAGATAGAGACCGAGCGCGCGGTATGAACGCGCGCGATTGATCCAGCTTACTCCCAGTCATCCACCACGGTGTACTGGGGTAAGTCGCTTTCACACATGGAAAGGGTTACTGTACTGACGACACATAGAAATAGATCTTGCTTATATCTACTTACACGGTGTCTAGGTACGCACCCAGTCATCCACCACGGTGTACTGGGAAATAGATTTGCTATATCTACTTACACGGTGTCCTAGATCTCAACAATCCTCTCAGCCTCAATGTTAGGCACCCTGGTGGCGCTCTGTTCAATTACGAACATGAATATCGAAGAAATGGGACCGTACGCTGAGATATGGGAGGCAGAAAGTAGTACTCAGATGGATGCTGTTGCTTTCCAGGAAGGTGATGTTGCTAAAGCACGCCTTTCGTTCCACTTGGACCAAAATGATTCGGCGGTCGCGTGTCCGCTCTCGTAAGAAATGTAACAAGTAGCCTGATACTTAGGAGCAGTCGCGTTGACGTGTTTGCGCGTCACTCGATATTTGTTAGCTGGATCTACGTGAGCTTGCGAACGGCTAGGGTAAGCGTTAGATAAGGCAAGCCAAGAAAGAGATCCTGAGGATCTCACACCAGTACAGCAGTAGTATGAGCAGAGTGCACAGCCCTTGCTCCTGCCTTTTTGGGTGTGAGATCGCGTGCACGTCACACCTTTTCCTTCCCGCTCATCTTCGCCGACAGAGAGCATCGGCGCCTCTCTGCTTCCATTACTTTTCGATTTTCTCTCCTTTAAAAAATACTACATGTCTTTACTTCCCAATGCTGGTATCCCGGCTCCTATCCCCGACACCTTTGACTTTGCGGCCTGGACCAAACTTCCCCCCTTCTGAATCCAGCGGCAGGAGCCTTCGAATTCGCAACGCGTACAACTGCGCCGTCGAGATCCGGAACGAAGCCAGCGCAGACCAGACCCTAAACTGCCGCGACAACCGAGCCGCTCACCCAGATGTAGGCCCAAGATGGAGGCATACTACGGATATCCTGTGGAGGACGTGCAGCGGATGGTCGCGAGTCCGAATTTTGCACCAGCACCGGACCACTGCCGATCTTCATTTTGGAGGAGGTGGAGACAATGCGAGCGAACAAGGCTGACGCTGTCGTTACCACTCAAGGAAATCGACGACCTGTCGTGGGATCGATGATCTTGCGCGATCCCATCGTCCGCATCACTGGCCAGGAGCCCGACGTTGTCATTCCCCATCATCCTGAACTCCATTGCCAATAAACTATATGTTCCCCTCCATTGGTTCACCAACGCCCGTCTCGCAATGGCTCTGCACCAGCTGCACGAACTTCACACCAAGCAGATCAAACCCGATCCTACCTCGTCCAACCCCACTCCAGACAAGGTCACCACATTCGACATGGTCAAGATGGTCGCGCTTTGGGCAACGACGAGGGCGCATCATGCCTTACCCCTTGCAGTGGCAGGAGTCGGCACAGAACATGGAGGCTGCACTTGTTCTGCTCTGCGAGAGTCTCTTGACTCTCAAAGGCTTCTAGGCACAATTTGGCGGAGCAGTTCCGACTCCATCGCCTCTTCTTCATTAGACATGGCCGGTTCGAGGAGTCATACACGGACTGGTATGCTTTCGAGCGGGAGACCCGCCACGATGTCTTGAAAGGTGTTCTCTTCTCCGTGATTTCTATGCGACGAGGGTGGACGGTATTCTAGCTGCCAAGGAGGCCGCAATTTCCGCCCGTACTGTTTAAAATTGTGAGTTACCTCTTTAATTTGTCCACTCCCTTCGTATCTCTGCCAAGTTACGGAGGTTGGGTTTCGTCCACCGC
This sequence comes from Hymenopellis radicata, assembly GCA_015501595.1. NCBI lineage: Eukaryota > Fungi > Basidiomycota > Agaricomycetes > Agaricales > Physalacriaceae > Hymenopellis > Hymenopellis radicata. The sequence goes on along the minus strand of JADNRX010000278.1, from coordinate 32,029 downwards.
CACTTCAGGCATATTCTGCAGTGTCTTAGCCAGACTTCTGTTTCCCAGCTTGGATGTCAGCCTTTGGTGAAGCATCCCCGTCTGTATTTTCCTGTACCATATTGGTGCAGTATTCCCTTATGCGATCCTCATTGGTTCGTCGGGTATCTTCCCTCCCCACATGCGATCCTCAAATAGAGGTTTCGTCGGGTATTCTTTCCCACATGCGATCCTCATTGGTTTCGTCGGGTATTTCAATTCCCTCCCCATATGCGATCCTCAAATAGAGGCTTCGTCGGGTATTCATGGCAGGAACTAGAGCAGTTGTTTCACGTTTACTAACATTCTCTCTTTAGACCATTTATGACTATACTACAGGATCAATTTACATCACATTGCTCTGTGTGGGGTTTCGGGCTGGGTTCTGATGCCCTTCAGCGAGTGCAAGCACTCTGGGAGCTATGCTCTGTGTGGTATGTTTGGGCATCCTCGGTATCGTTCCCAGGTCCCTTTCCCCTTGTGTACTGGTTTTGACCCTCACCGGAAGTCGGCTGGAATTCACCTTTCCACCGCTCTTCCGTCACCGTGCAAGATGCCGCCATCAGGCGGCGGCCCGGGTCAATTCCATTGACAACCCACGCATTTGATGAATGCGGTCGAAGTCCCTTCATGATTACTGATTACTTACGCACGCTATTCAGCAGTCGGTTCAGGCTTGCCTTATTGTTAGCTGGATCTACGTGAGCTTGCGAACGGCTAGGGTAAGCGTTAGATAAGGCAAGCCAAGAAAGAGATCCTGAGGATCTCACACCAGTACAGCAGTAGTATGAGCAGAGTGCACAGCCCCTTGCTCCTGCCTTTTTGGGTGTGAGATCGCGTGCACGTCACACCTTTTCCTTCCCCGCTCATCTTCGCCGACAGAGAGCATCGGCGCCTCTCTGCTTCCATTACTTTTCGACCCACCCACCATCCCCTTTTCTTTCAAAGCGATATTTAGCATATTCACGCTTGGTATGTTTGGGCATCCTCGGTATCGTTCCCAGGTCCCTTTCCCCTTGTGTACTGGTTTTGACCCTCACCGGAAGTCGGCTGGAATTCACCTTTCCACCGCTCTTCCGTCACCGTGCAAGATGCCGCCATCAGGCGGCGGCCCGGGTCAATTCCATTGACAACCCACGCATTTGATGAATGCGGTCGAAGTCCCTTCATGATTACTGATTACTTACGCACGCTATTCAGCAGTCGGTTCAGGCTTGCCTTATCAGGGTGTGCTTCCGTCGCGATCACTATCGCCAAAAAGGGACATTCCGAAGTATACGTTTTGTTCATAATTGATAACCATCTTGTTCAAATGACCCACACAGAGGACATCCTCGAGTTCAACTCTGCTGACGCCGACGTCGTCCTCGCGTCCTGCGATGGCGCCAGGTTCGCCGTGCATAAGTGCATCTTGTCCCTAGCGTCGCCTTTTTTCAAAGACATGTTTTCCCTACCCCAGCCTTCGTCCGGATCCTCTGTTCCAAAAGACGTCGACATCGAGTGCACAGAGAGCAAAGCTGTTCTCTGCGCGCTGCTTCACTTCATGTATCCCGTTCCTAATCCACAGATCGCTTCACTCGACGAGCTCGTACCTTTGATCGAGGCAGCACAAAAGTTCCGGCTCGAGTATCTACACGACGAGCTACGAGCGATGCTCATCGATGAGCGTTTCGGTTTTGTGAAGAAGGCTCCGCTCCGCGTGTATGCCATCGCTACGCGTTTTCCAAAAGGGCATGCGAGTGGCGGCGAAAGGCCCGCTGCAGTACAATGTTCCAGGTTAAGGGATCATGACTCTGGTGTAACGCGCGTTGAAATCTAGCAAGACAGTCGTGAGTAAACAGCGCAATCGATTGGGAGAAGGTTGGACTTACCTCCAACAGTCCTAGCACTACATGGACACTCAGCAGTCCACAGCTCGTAAACAGACTAAAATTAAATCAAATGAATCAGCAAGTGAACAAACGACGACATCGCGGTAAGAAGGAAAGAGCGCTCAACTTTTGTCGGCGACACGCGTCCTGGCAATTCTAGGTCGGGCGGCATTGAAAGACGACTCGAATTCTGTTTAGTGCATACTGAATGCTGGAAAATGAGTGCTGGGATACGACGAGGGTAGGAAAGGGACACTTACTGCGATCAGGAAGGTACTCACTATGACGATCGATGGCTTAGGTGCCGGCGAAGAAGTTATGACAAGGTGAAGGCTGTACTCCAGGACAAGCCGTTGCGCGTACGAAGAATGCAACCATGTCCGATATCGTGCGAGCACTTCCACATTGGATGGACTAGAATTGGCGCAGCAGATCCAATACCATGGCTGACCCGATTCCCGTGTGAGCTTTTGAATCGTGTTTCGAACGTTGGGCAGGAGGTCTGAAGGTGGTGGATGGGCTTGCGACCAATGCGAGTTGGGTGACCATGAGGGCGCCGAGCGACGTGGTCAGCGGATAGAGGCATAGCACGAGCACCGTCTCAGGACCTCATCTTAGCACGAGAACCAAGGTACTTATCTGGCCAGGCGCCCTCGTCCACATTGGAATGTGCTTCTCGTCTGAGCAAGTGGTACAGATTTTTATGAGGATGCTGTGATCGGAGAATTACAACTTCAAATCTCTGTCATTCATGAGTGTAAGCATTTTCTATAACATGATAGCCAAGGAAAAAATGCGGTGATAATAGTACAATTGCTTTCAATTCTGATCAATCACCCTTGCATGAGGGCACCTCTAGGCTTTCGCAGTGATTCCGCAATGCTCAAGAACGTAGTAGCCAGTCGAACCTACAACCGATCATAATCAATAATCCATCACTGCTCTCAACGGGGCACTTACACTATCCAAAGCTTCGGAGAATGAAGAATCGATACGAGACCCGACTGGCGCGTTAGGATCAGCAGGCGCGCTGGCTTGAATATCCAGAGCGAGGCGCGCCATGCGACGTAGAACCTCCGGACCTGTTCCGAAGGAAACAGTGTGTAGAGACAATGATTTCCTACACAAGAGTCAGACTTGGCTGATCGGGTACACAGAAACCTACCCCAACGTGATCGACGCTCGGCATAGGTCCTGCACCTTCGCATCGGGAAGAGAGCATTCGCCGTCAGACAAGAAAATCACAACCGGGGTACTGTCAGAGTGCCTTAGTCGGGTCGGCCACAGCCCATAAGTAAAGCGGAACAGTACCGTTCTGTGCTCCAATGCTGACGCATTACGGTCTTCGCAGCATCGAGCGCTAATTCAAAGTCGGTACCGCCCCCCGTCCCGTAGCGTGATACAGTATTGAGAAGATCTTCCGGAGAGCTTGTGAAGTCATTCGCAAGTACCGTGCTCGTGGTATGGTCAAAGAGGATAACACTGTAAGCGTCTCTCCGGTTTGCCGCTGCTCCTTGAGCTTGACCGGTAACAGCAGCACGCCTCGAAGTCCAAAAACCATAGAGTGCTGAGTACACAGCTCCCAATCGGTTGTTCGCCATTCTTTGAATTTGCGCCGTAACCGGAGTGTTGGGAAGCGGCAAGCGATCACGACATCCCATCGAGCTAGACCTATGTATGACACTGTAAGGTTAATACTGGTAATCTTCTGTCAGTACACGTGCCTGTCGATAACGAAGATACTAGAAGGACATGAGTGTCGAGAACGATATGGCGAATCGAGACTTACACATGGAAGGCTTGCTGAAGAACAGCTGGATTCTTGCAAGGGAAGACGTGTCCATCGTGCGAGCGATAACCAAGTCCAACATTGCGGTCCGATGTCTCTGGGGCGTGGAACAAGGTAAGATACAATGCGACGGCTGCGCTTGTGTATTTGGTCCTGCTTTGTGCTCAGGACCTGTACCAGTCTTCAGCGACAAGACGAGAACATGACTGTCCGTGAACTACCTGGACACATAGCATCGCTAGATAAAATTATTAGCTGCTCGACACCCATAACGAGTTCCACTAACCACTTGGCAAAGTTTGTCTGATCGTCGCGAGAGTAGGGATCTGTGCGATATTCGGTAAGACGTTCAACATGGCCACATATACTCATCACCTTTGAAGCCTTGAAAGAAAGTTGAGTACGAGACAACTTGGCATACAAGATTTATCGTACCTGAGCGTCTCCAGAACAACGAATGAGAGATCCAGTCTTTGGGCTGATCGGGGTTGGGATTAAATCGCACATTTCCCTCGACATGGCAGACTTCGGTTCCTGTGCAGCGACCATCTTTGGTTCGGCAGTAATCCAAATGGACATGCCGGCCCAGGTTAGTACAAACGAGATTGCACATCATTGGTGCTCCGTCGTCTTCGGATCCATACTTGTGACCGTCAACCTCCAGTGTCGTACCAGCGGGTCCGTCAATGGCCCATCGCGCCTTGGACATCGATCCGTGACTAGTCTCGTGAAACTGTTGTGGGTGCCCTGAAACGGAAGATGAGATACTGTCATCGGCAGCCTGCGAATGGTCGCACCGAGTGGCAGGGTACAGAAATACCCGCAGTTGTCGCAGCTGCCTTCTAGCTAAGTACGACAGTCTCGAAGAAAAGCTCAACACGTACCTCTCTTCACAAAAATGTACACGAGTAGGATCCGTCGTATGAACGTGCGGGCCAGGATGACGTCGCTCTCCGGAAGGAATCATAATGGCGCACTTCAGCCTCTTTGCAACTGGAACCGTCCGTGAGTATGAAACGACTTTGCTCAACATCAGAACACGCACCCTGAGAGTACTATGGAATGAACTATCAGTAAGAACTTGGGGAGCACGACGTAGATGCGAACCTTGGTATACTCGAACGTTTCATGGCGTCCCGTGAAAGTTGCCTTGATGGACTGCGGAGCAGTCTCGATATCGCAGCTTCCGGGGGACGCGCAAAGTGCCATACACGAGTGCTCTTGACTGCACCATCGTCGCGTCAAATACCGGCTTAAGCATGCAGAGCTTTAAACTCACCCGCACAGATGGACAGCATCGGACTTTTGGGCGTGCAAATGATCATCGAAAGCACAAAGCCGTTTACAGAGCTCGCAGGTTATCGGACACATCCGATTCTCACAGACATGTGTCTCATGGTCCTCGTCACTTTAAAAATACTTCTGAGAACATGTCTGAATGCGACTGCGCCACAAAGAAACATACCTCGAAATCGTGCATGTGTTCTTGCACGTATACCTTTTACCGCCGGGTAACTTCACGTCCTGAAGACTGCAAGGCTAATTGACACGTATCAATCGATCGCTGAGAACAGGTAAAAAGAAGAAGACCTACCTGACCACAGGCATGATTTTTGGAATCACACAAATGATCACCCTCATGTAAGGAAACCTGTGTACATTCTCCCAAACACCCAGGACGACCCTTGAGTCCACATGGCTGTCCGCAAAGATGAGTGTCTACCGCGCATCTGTAGGTGAACCGGTCAAATCCAGGTAAAGAACCAAGCCGCAACATGCGTACATATGCATACCACTATGTCCCGCTCTACGAAAGCAATTCAGTACGCCTGGCAATTTGTCTGAAGGGCGAACGTACGGATAACCGCAGGGCTTTGTTTCTCCCTCGTGTTCGTCGACGTATTCGCAAGGCTGGGGGCAGACGTGAGACGTCTGACAGTCATGCTGGACATCAGAATCATGTCGCCGGTTCCCTACACACAAAAGATTGCACGAAGCGCATTTCATGCGACATAGTTCGACACCAGACTTCAAATCGACCTGTAGCTTCTCGAATTCGCGCCCCAAGTCGGAGATACTTGCGTGACTGGCAGAGAAGCGCGCAAGATTGACCTCAATCCATTGATGGACAAGGTCAATTCTGGCATCGACGAGGCCGTGCAGATATTGTGATAAGCCTGTGAACCACTCAAGCTCGGACATTTTGGCTCGCATGGAAAACCCTGGCCAGGAGTGGGAAAGGTCGGAGAGTAACTTGTCCCTGCTCGCTCGCGAAGACGGAGTGTCCAGCCATAAGATGAGGTTTGCTTCCGCGTCAGGTTGTATGAGCTCATCCGTGTCGAAATTCTGTACATCGCATTCAGCGAGCCGCGACTGTCACTAGGACATGGTCCTGACCTTGAGCGGCTCTTCCTGAGGTTCTATCTCTGCAAGACCATACATCATAGCCACCGGGAGTAAATTAGTGAGTTGTTGAGCGCGATGAGCAACCAGCGTCTCTGTAGAAGTAATTAAGCGTATTACTTATTCGCATCAGAAAAGCTCTCACGGGAGATTGAGCCCCAATCGTTAGCCTATGTCAGAGTAAGAATCTACTTGCCGCAACTACACCAAGAAGATGCTGACCTTCAATTTCGCCATGAGGGTCTTGAGGGTGAGCAGGAACTGTCCGGCAGCGGGATGCGTAACCGTTTGCTGGTCAAGTCGCTTCCGGAGAGCGTGGAACAAGGTATAGAAATTCTTCGACTCTATAACGGGCCATGGGACGATGTTCAGGCGTCCGGCATGCAGTCGTGAAATGAAGTTCGAATCCTGTTCTTCTTGCACGATTTTCTAGGGAGACTTCAATTACAAGGCCAGAACGAACGAAGAGGCAGACATGCCTGAAATTTGAGAGAGAACCTAAATAAACAGCATAAGAACCAAATTCAGATCAGCAGTAAGGGTGCGTACTCTTTGACAATCTCATTTTTATCGGAATCGACCACATCCTATGTAGAACAGCGTTAATCGCAGGTACGAAACGTTTGACCTTGAATTACTCAGACCTTGATGATGATAACAAGCGTCGATTGGAAGAGAGTTGGATTCGCAGCAGGATCAAGCACAGTTGACGAAGATTGGAAGGACTGGAATAAGCCAGTTATATTCCTAGAGAGCGCGAAATTGTTTCTGAAGAGGACCTGCATTCAAGTTGAGACGGATTGACATATTCAAGCATGGGAGCTCACGAGATTGGATACGGCGGTATTAAAGAGAACAAGCAAAGTGTCTTCTTGCGCCGATCGCTCAATACTGTGAACACCTGCCCGATTATCAGCACTGATGAGCGCCCTTTTCCAGACTGCCGGCTGCTTACCCTCGAAGTCCAAGGCAACAACTAACGCATCATCCGTCGGTGTACACGATAGCCACACTCCCTCTGAGCCTAGTCAGACATGCAAACAAACCGAGCATGGACTTGAATGTTACCTGTCGTGCGCATGGCACTGCCTGCGAACGATGAGTCGACCAGGTGGTTCAAGCTGTAGCTCTTTCCGACGGACTGTTCACCTAAAGAGCTACAGCATCAAAACACTTGACTGTGGGACGATCAATAGCAAGCGACTTACCCATGGACGATACGACCTTGACAGGCTAAGCATACAAATCAGTGAGACATCGACTTCCTCTGAATCTGGACATGCCTTTTGCGCCATGTACGACTGGAAGATGGACTCATACCAACCCAAAGTCAGGCTGTCGACAATCTTGCCAACTTCAGCCCCGAGGAGAGTCTTCTCCCATGCCGGCGAGATGACACCGTCCTTCAATGGCAAGAAGCGATTCTCGCGCGTAACAGCAATATGGATTGGTATAAGACATAAAAAGGCCACGAGCCACTCTCCCAGTCGAAACTCAGACAGGAGCAACTTCCCAACTTCAGCATGCAGGTCCCGTAAGGGAACCGCGAAGACATGGATATCCACCAATGTGTTCTCCGTCGGTTTTCCAGTTGTGTGCTCAAATTCCAACACGAGCGAGTCGAAGTGCGGGCGATAGTTCCCAAAGTCACGATCCGTGGCGAATAGAAGGGTTTTCTTCGCCTTCCTGACATCAGCCAAATGATGGCGGATAGCAGCGACGACGGGAAAACGCGTCCATACGTCCGAATGGCAGTCGATCAACGAGTTGTGAACTGTTCGACAGTCAAGAGTAGTGACTTTGCGAGCGTTTTGCTCCTTGAATTGGAACTCGGTGATTTTCGTCGTGATATCGAAAGCAAAGGAACGCGCGGCGTGAGACTCGAAGTCTAGGCCCACGAGGTGAATGGAAACACGATTAATAAGAGCCGTCAACAGCAACGGTCCGGAAGGCTTGAACGGCAGAGTATGAGTAAATGGTTCACCAGAGCCAAATGTACTGCAGTGGTAAGCATGGATCATTGTCTCCTCTGCATCTTGGTCTTGTTTAACCATGAACAGACATGCACCATCAGGCGACGGATGAATAGAATCGGGAATCGTGTTCAATGATAACGTGGCAGGTCTGTGGCGGAGTCAGCCGGTCGTTGTAATCGAGAGTGAAGCATCCTACCGGAATTGCTGGGTGACAAGGGAAAATATTCGGGCCTGCCCGGACGAATCAACGAGAAAGACTTCTTCGTTGTTCAGAATGAAGCAGGCGTGTACGATGGAAACTCCGGGCTGGTACCAGTTCATGAGAATCACGGCACTTCCCCAACCTTGTAGTACGCCAAAAGACTCGTCAAAGCAAAACAAGTGTAATTGTAGCTACGAGCGATTGTAAACCACTGGCACAGAAAAACAATGTGAAGGTGAAGACAGACCTTGGTGGGGGCGCAAATGAGAAGCATGCGTTTGCGCTCGTCGAATGCAAACAGAAGATTATGTTCTAATTTATCCTCGTGGACAACCTTCTTCGAACGGCGATGGGCGATAGCATTCTGGAGGGAGTAACCGCTCTCGAAGTAAACCGAGACGTTGCTTCCATCGCCGACGATAAGCAGTAGCTTTCCCCCTTCGACAACATGAAAATAGCTAAGCGCACTGTTAAATTACATCGGTAATCAAACAAACGTGGAACATACAGGATGCGATGAGAGAGTGGCATCTCGAAGCTATGATTGAAACGATCAGCGACATGTGGGTTAGGGACGAAGCTGGGATCCATCTTCATCGTCTGCTGGTGGTCCTGCGCGATCTGAAGCTCGTGCACGGTATAAACAAGCACAGCATCAGTCTTGCGAGTAGTGGACCCGGTAACCAAAAAGTCGCTGTCTACACCAATTGTCAGCTATGTTGGGATATCCTCAAGAGCTAAGTCGGAAACTTACGCAGACTAGAGCTATACGAGGTTGATCCTCGCGATATGAATTCGATATGTAGCGGACATCTGCGGACTCGCTCAAGGACCATCAAAAGGTTGAGAAAAGTAGCTTACAGATGGTCTCTATTGGCATCATTAATCGCAGAAAGCAATTGAGCTTGGGACTCGCGTCGCGCTTGCTCGCGGCGGTTGTTTTCCTCTCTCGAGAGCTGATTCTTGCATGCATCCTTGATTGCCGCCATCGCTTTGGCTGTTAACGTCTTCGAGAGCCGATCTATTTCATGCTGTAAATGTGCAACGGCAAGCTCTTTGGCCTCATCTGTGAGCTCTCGAAGTCGCGGCTCCACTTGGTGATACACGTCAAGGTTGGCGAGAAACTGTCCATCAGGAATTTTGTTGGAAAAGTCTGCTAGTTTTTCCAGCTTGGAGGAATGTCGGGATGTGGTCCAGTAACCGGCGATGGTGGCAAGGATTCCCTTACGCTCGGGCTTGGCAAGGGATTGTTCCAGACCCTGCGAAAGCATGGCTGTAATGAAGGACTCGCGATCTTCGGATGTCAGATCGTGATGAGTATCAAGGAAGTCTTTAGTCCCGACGATGTGTCTCTTCAGATTTATGAACTCCTTCTTCGTGACTGGCTTGATATCGGTTTTATCCAAAGCGTCTTGGAACGATGGGTACATATTGATGAGGGCATCGAGCCGTTCTGAAGGGAACGGGTCTCAGAACATGAGTAAGGAGATGCTTGCAAGGCGTACCATCGAAGAGATCAGCCTTGTCTGTGTCGTCGTCGTTGCCGCAGAGAGCCAACTTGTCGAAAGACCTGCAATACAATGAACTCAGCAGATAACTTGTAAAGAACGCACGTACGGATATTTGTCAAGGACTTTCTTAATAACGGCATGCCTGACCAGCGTTCTTACATCTTCCTCGCTAGGAGCCGCCTCCTTCAGCTCGTTGTGATGAACATCCTTCCAGTCCAAGATTTCCTTCGCATTTGTCCTCGCACGGTTATGCCAAGCTGCGACCGCGTCAGGGTAGCACTTATCCAAACCATTATCGACCAAAATGCGAATTGTCTCATGGTCTGCATCGGCGTCGATAGAAAGATGGCCAGCATCGACACTAACGAACAATGAGATAAATAAGATAACGAGCCCCTCGATGGGATGTTGACTCACATGCGATCACGGAGTTTAAGAGGAGAACAGCTTTCCTTTGTGAAGGAGTTGCGAGTTTCGGTCGACGGTTTGTACGACGTTGTTACAAACGCTTGAGTGGTCTCCCCGTTCAAGAGCCGAGGTAGATAAGTATGATCTTCGATGACATCGTCGGAATCCGTGGGGAGGGCAGTGCTATCGATAGCTTTGCTGTGAACCTAAAGAATGGTTAAAGTTCACTTCGACAAGTCGATAGTAAGATGTACCTCGAAACCAGGTCGCATGGCTACGTCCTCGTCCTGTTGGTTGGACTTTGACACTTCGAAAGTGAACATGCGATCGAATGATTCTTCGTCGAGGTCCATCGGAAGAATGTCGTCGCTCTCGTCTATTTTCCACACGAGGGTGGTCGCGATCTCGGGGGGTATCAAACAGACAACTTGATGCGCAATCTTGGAAAGATATCTAATCAAGCATGAGATCGACGACGGAGAGCTGGCATTTATGAGTTCCTAACCTCATAAATGTTACTCGATTGCGACGGACCGAGCTGACGCAGTCGTCGTTCCATGTCGTTTTCTCAGGCCAGTAAACAACATAGGCGGAAGCTGGAGAAGCCTTGACGAGATAGAGACCCGAGCGGAGACCAATATGAAGGTTGTCGCTGACAATTCTTTGCTGCCTAGAAGAGATGTCAATCTGGAAGCAGCCGTGACATTAAACGAGCAACGAACGCGTCTTCACGAAGAACTCCCACGGACACTAGGAAAGCCGCAAGTTCGTTCTTGGGGCCGTAGAGACCAATGGGTTGCAAGGAAAGGCGGTCGAGGGCCTTGAAGTCAACCCGAGTCATGGACTGATACGCGCCAGGGCACACGTCATTGATGAAAGATGACAGTGAGAGCTGGTCGATGATGATCTTGTCAACTATAGAATCGCAGCATATAATGAGGGCAAGATCTGTCGTATGAGACGCGCGAGCGTACCCGTGCCTCCACTGCTTTGCTCGCTGATGAGATCAAGGAGTCGATACGTGTCTTTCAGCGAGTTCAAAGGATCGATATTGTCGGCCTTCCGTTTGAACTTGTCGGACTCGTTACTGACGTCGCGCATCTCGACATCGGAATCATGCACAGTTTGAGAGGGGCCGTTTCGCTTGGAAGAGCCGTCTAGGCCGTTGGAAATCTGTCAACGACGGCCGAGGACAATGGAAAACGAGCATCTTACCGTCCAGACGCTGCCGCTTTTCGGGACCTAAGACAGTGTGAGCAACGCGTACTCATTGTGAATGGAGACGCGTACGTTTATGGGTGTCGTCCTGCGGAAAAACAGCAGGAGGGACAAAGTCGTTAGCCATGATGGAGGGAAGCAAGGAGAGGGCCTGGGGCTGAGGGACCCGCAGGGGAGCTGTGAAAGAGATCGATCGGGTGACTATTATATTGCCAAATTAGAAGAGGTCAGCCTCATTGCTGTACTTCTTTCAGGGTATATTGAAGCAAGATACGTTCTATCTTCGGTAAGCGCCAGCAACATGTGTAAGGCCAAGTATAACTCAATCACCAGCTAGCGCCGCATCCCACGTTCATTTCGTTCGCCACAGCCATGACGGTCGAGCCCATGGACGACAATAACGTTGAGACCGTGCTTGAAGCTTTGCAGAGCAAAGACCAAATGCTCTGCTTCAATGGTCTAAGCCAATACGCGCTTGGGGGCGTTGCCGCATGTGGACTGGCGTCTGTAAACTTTGCGAGAGTCGTTTTCGAAAAAGAGGGAGGCGGCCTGCAAGGAGACGACCTCGTTGGCGCGCTCATCAACAGAGAGACCATCATGGTGAGAAAAATGGCACGATGATCACCCTGATTCATCTCATTCCCAGGACGTCATCTCGGTCTGCCAACGATGGCCACAAAGCCTTCACGTCGAGGTTGAAACAATCATGCAGGCCCCGGTATTCCATGGTTATCTTAAAGAAGTCACTTGTCATTATGGTACACCAAGTTTTGAAAACTTTCAAGGTCTTCTCAGGTAAAAAACGCCCTTCTTCTCGCCGTGTTAAGCTTAGTTCCTTGTAGAGACCTGGAAAACGCGTCTATAACATCCAAGGCATCAGCGGTCGCTGTGATAACGCGTCCTCCGGAGATCATAGCGTGTGCGCGGACGCCCCAGGACGTGTTTGTCATATTCGATTCGCATAACCGTCCAGAGCACCCATCCGGCGCGGGCATCTATCTCACGACTAGCCTCGAGCGCGCGTCGCGCCATCTGCACAACCTGCTCTTCGTAGATCCCAACCTCTTCTCCGGCTCGGGGTTCCAGTGGCAGGCCCAATTACTAGCAAATTACTCCGCACATATATTCGTTTCGGGCAAAGCACGATTCGATCGGCCCACTCTTACGCTTTCTTTACTTGAAACCAGTCTCGAGGTCCTCGCCCTACGCGCCGAGGTATCTGATTTACGGACTCAAAACGTCGAACTCGTACAGAACAACGAGCATTTAGAAGAGGAGCTCGAAAATCTGCAGGACGATCACAAACGCCTTCTCAGAGATCACAGTAAACTGCGTCCCTCACAAACAACTGGAAAAGCATCCTCATCCCTAGCCGCTTGTGCGCCGTCATCATCATCCCTCACGGCACCTATACCGTCAACTTCCACTTTGAAGGGCAAAGAACGGGCTCATTCACACGATCTTGACGCGAACGTTGCCTGGCAGCTTCAGCACGACTTTGACACCGAAAGATCCCAAATTGATGCCGACCGTCGATTAGTACAGTCCGTTGCACAAGCCACATTCGATTGCAGCGTCTGTTTGGACACCCAACCTGTCGATTTCGCTACTGCCATACCGGGCTGTGACCATACGACATGCCGAAACTGTCTTCGACAGCACATCGCCACAATGCTGAAAGATCACCGCTATCCAGTCTTCTGTCCAGCCTGTGTAGGCGAATCCACACGAGCAGGTACGCAAGTGTGCCGTAGTCCCAACTCGCGTTGACATACTATCGGTTCTCAGAAATCACACAAGAGGTGATATTCGACGTCGGCGTCTCCGAAAAGCTATACGCCATCTTCGAAGAAGCCCAACTCACAGCCTTATCGATAATTCTCGATTGCAGAAAGTAAGTTTACTATAAGCGCCTGTGCCTCATTCAATCACCTAATAATGACTGCTATCAGATGCGAGCAAAGTGTATTCGTGGACCGCGCGGAGTACCAAGAAGCGAAGATACTCACATGCCCTCTGCCTTCGTGTACACACGCATGGTGTAAAGCGTGCCAGCAAACTATCACCCCAAATGTTACTGGTCCGCCACATTCTTGCGATGGCTCCTCGGAGCTTGATCACTTGATGGGACAACAGGGGTGGAAGTATTGTCCAGGTAAGACTCACATCCGACGGTCCTCTCATTTATAGTTCTCAACGCCGCGGTCTTTAGGGTGTAAGACTCCAGTCATGAAGACCTCCGGCTGCAACCATATGACAGTACGTAGCATACGCGCTTTCCAGGACCATAGGTCCGTGCTGATTACTTGCCAGTGTATGTCCCCCGGATGTAACACGTCTGTACTTTCACTTCTTGTCGATACAGTCACTCATCCGTCAACTCACATCTCCAGACATTTTTGTTATCGATGTGGCGGCAATATCGTTCAATCCGCGTTGCGTAATGACATTCGTGGCGCAGTTTCTGCACACTACGCGAAATGCTTGCTTTTTGAGGTCCCTAGGTAGCGCTTTCTAAACAATGTAACATAGATTCGTGGGATGTCCCACAGAGTGCGAGCGTAGCGTAAAATATATAAATTCATTTCTGCTATAATCTACACGTATGTAGACGATGATTGTGAAGTAGGCAGACTGCCAGGCTGGGGGCATAGCGGGAGCTGGCGTTGGACTGCCTGCCAATGTGAGGAACGTAGGTACGCGATTCGAGGCGCTATTGCCTTCCAGGGCGGCGATATTTTCATGTAAATCGGTCTCTAAGGGCCAAAGCCTTGAAAGCGCATAGACGGTGCATTTGGGAATCGAGTGATCCGTGGACTGGGAGGCAACTCGGGCGAGAGATCAAGACAATCGAAATGAGCCACTGGAACCAAGCATACACGAAGGAGCGTTGTGGTACGTGCACGCCGGCAGGAGATAATATGAGCGCGCCAGCTGGAAAGGAAGGAGGTGACACGCGCCCATAGTAAAGCAAATACACTGGAGGCTGAAAGCGGCAAATCTCCTCCAAATTCCTCAGTTCAAGTGCGCGCCCGCATACAAAAGACATTGAAACGAAGGATGGTGAAGGTACAGCGGAAAAATATGGAGAAATGGATGCGCTGCGGCGTATTTACGTTGGACCACCAAAATGCCTCGCACTTTTTCCCACCCTAACTCGGATTTTACTCATTTCGTGTACATCCCGAATCCAAACGTTAAAACCAAACAACAGTAGCGATTGGAAAATTGAACGAGCGTGATATCACGAATGAGCTACATAGTACAACAAGAGGTGAATGTGGCAAAGAATAGATAAATGGCATTGATGAGTACCAGAAGATCGCCCGCGACGCCTTGACTTGATTTCTCTATTCATCTTCTGGGCGCTATGCGAGTGGTTGAGCGCGGAGAGGACGACGGGGATGGTGAGAAGGAGAATAAGCAGGAAGGATGTCAAAGTGAGGGTGAAGATGATTATGTCGGATGCATCTGGGAGGAGGACCGTGAATCAAGAGAATATGCAACGAGTATGATTTGACCAAGACCGTGATGAGATTGGAGTGCGCCTTTGGCCGTGTGACTAACCTATGAGTTGGCCTTCTACTCAACGGACTTCTATATCACAGTTGAGCGATTCAAGATAATCCATGAGCTTAAAACGGATGAAACATTCATTATCACTTACGCCACAAGAGCACCTGTAACTCCACTAACGGATGCGGCCGCCTTCTGCAGCACTTCCAAGCGCCTTCTGGTAATGTATACTTTGGCGCCACTAGCGGCGAACGCCCTGGCAATAGCCGATCCACTGTGACGCGTTAGCAGGAAGAAACAATGAAGCATAATCACATCGCCGCCAGTAACGAGGGCGACACGTCCGGCGAGTAAAGAAGAGCTCATTGTAATCTATAAGAAGAGTGAGGATGAGTTGTCTTTCTCCGGATGGAGGTCTTTCATGTGATGGGTGATGCATTGATGTAGAGTCCTGGGAACCCGCAACGCCTGCGAGGCTCGCGGCCTGTTTGGCTTTGTTGTTTTGGGATGCTCCCGCGCCGATCGAGACAGAAATATGGACCCGCCATGCACGTCCTCGTTCTCAATCAACACTCGACGGATCCGGCCAAGACTTGGTAGATCTGTTAATATACCTTGAAATTGTTCGAGCCGTTTTTTTAAATATTCCCAAATACATTTGCTCTATGCATCAGATTGCCTAGCCTGCAAAAGAGGTCACAGCAACCAGCACTGGCCTTCCAAAGATTTTTAGCATGGCTACAGTATGTACTATGATTATATACATCATTTGAGTACATCTCATAGGTATAAGATTCCCGAAACCGATGAAATAGACTTGTAAAATGACCGCCACGGACCGTGGGAATCCAGCTCAAAGCACACTGGGGATATTCTGCGAGGGTATGTCACAGCATCTAACCTCAAATTGTAAGGGAAAATAGACAAGAGATATCTAGTAACATATCTAAATACTGTTTGCAGTAAGGGAAAAGCCTCAGTCTTTATCCAAGTCATCTGGCCTAGCCTTATCCAGTGATGTCGGATCTGAAAACGTCCATATCAACAAAACGGCTTGAAGAAAATGTCCATAAAGTGGGAAGCAGCAGGTTTACATGGTCTAGTATAAATCCTTCAATTCAGAATAGTGTAAACTCATGAGGGAGGAGAGACGTTGACGCGACTTCACCGAACCATGAGAATCTGAGAAAAGTGATCGATAGCCACCATTTACGGTAATAGCCCTTGGAACACACAAAGCCAAATAAAAAGTGAGAGGCGTTGCGGGTTCCCATGTAGACAGAGATGTACAGATTATAGTATGCTTACTCTCGAATCTCATTTCAAATCCGTGGGTGTTACACAGGCCGGAGAATAATCAACGTACACAGCGAATTCATTAGCACAACACATGTACAATCCGCCAAACCAAAACAAGAATCGAGTAAAGTAGAAAAAAAAGACATGCATACTTTTGAGAGCGCTCACTCACGGCCGTCCACCACGTCTCGGACGCCACACACCAGGCTTCTGCACCGTCTGGAAGCCGTCATCCTCTGCAGGCTTCTCCTCCTTCTTTTGCACAGGGGTCTCGCTCCTCGGTGGAGGTGCAGCAGGAGCAGCGCCACCCTCCGCACGAGCCTTCTCCCGCTCCCTCCATCCGCCACCACCGCCACCGCCACCGAGGGCGCCAGGACGGTACTTGCCGGGCGCAGGACTCTCAGCGCGCGCGGGCGGCTGCATGCTCGCTCTGACGGGCGTCGTCGGCACAGACGACTGCGGCGTATTATTGCTGCGACGCCACACATCGCCGCCGCCATTGGCACTTGCGGCGAGTCCACCACGGCTAGGTGGCGCAGCGGTAGCACCTTTGCGACGTTCGGCAGCGCGGCGCTCAGCTTCTTCCTCGCGCTCACGTTGTAAGCGGGCCTTCTCGGCAGCAGCAGCGCGTTCGGCGTCGCGCTCTTCTCTGGCTTTGCGTGCCTTCTCCTCCTCGGCAGCTTTCGCCGCCTCGGCCTCCTTCTGGATGCGTTCTTCCTCGAGACGAAGACGCTCCTCTTCCGCAGCTCTCTCCTCTTCCAGTCTTCGCTCTTCCTCCTCGGCTTGTCTCCTCCGCCTTTCTTCCTCTTCTCTAGCTCTCCTCTCTTCTTCCCTCTTTTTGTCGATAGCCTTCCGCCTCTTATTCTTCTCATCCTCACACTTCCTGGTGGCCTCGTCCTGCTTGCGAGCAAACTCTTCGCCCCTCTTCCTCACCAATTCAGCACGGCGTTTCTCGTAGTCACCGACCATGCGCTTCATACGTTCCTTGGTCTGGATCTCCTCCTTATGATGCGCAACAGAAGCGGCTTTGCGTTGCGTCTGGAAACCTTCGTGAGTCGTGCGATCCTGCGATTGCTGTCGCGAGTAGTCTTGTGCGAGCAAAGGTGCTTCCTCTTTGCGGTACGCACGCTCGAGATGGTCGACACGCTTGGCAATGACACGCAGACGCTGCGATGTCTCTTTCTTTTCCTTCTCGAGCTGCTGTACTTGCATCGAGAGCAGGTTTTCGGTGTCGAATTTGTCGAGTTTCTGGCAAGAAAATTTCAGAAAACAGAGAGAGTAAAAAAATGTTCAGTTACCTCCAAATCCTTCTCCTTCAACGTGCCGACCTTCAACAAGCTCTGCGCATACTTCTCCGCTTCTACGCGCTGGATGGTCTCGCGCTCCTTCTTGACTCTCTCGACCTCCCGAGCGCGGGCCATCTCCTTCTCGCGCCTCCCTTCCTCCTCCTTCTTGCGTCTGGCAATCTCAGCCAACCTCGAGCTCTCCTCCTTCTCCTTTCTGACCGAAAGCTCCGAGTTCAACTCCCTCCTCCTCGCCACAAGAGCCCTACGAAGTGCCAACGCATGACGTTCCGCATTGACCGCCTTGACCAGAGCATCGAGTTTCTCCGCATCCTTATCACTCTCGGGCGCTGGCTCAAGCATCGCAAGGGTGTTATGTAGACAAACGGCAACACTGCCCAAGCGCTTCCTGACAAGTTCGCCCACGCTGGGCTGCACCCCACTCTCCCTTGCGCCAACCTGATCTTCGTTGACCTTGCCAAATCCATCGTCGACAAATTCCACGCTTCCTTGAAGATGGTCAAGCCGAACGTTCAGCTCTCCCCGGCGCGCGCAACCCATCACGTACGACTCGACACGGCCTTGAACCCACTCAGTACCGAGCGGTGTAACGAGTTCCAGAAGATCCTTGAGACGCATCGTAGAATACACCTCGGAAAGTTGTAGAAGAAGCCTGCTGAGAACAGCTTCACGCAACAACGGTACGTAGTCCTTGTACACCTCCTCGCTCTCCAACTCGGCTAGCAGCGGCGCGACGTCCGCGCAGAGTGTGAGTGGCTCAAACTGCACCTCGAGCACATCATACAGCTTCTGAACCGTCGGTGGGCTCAGACAAAGTACATCGGCCGCTTTCGCATCCTTGAGGAGACTCGCGCGCGTAGGAGGCTTGCTGAGTCCGAGGAGGGCTGTCAGTCTAGCTGTCTTGCCCTTTCCACCCGACTCGCCAGGCTCGTACTCCAAATTGGTGTTGACAGGAACCGCCAAAGCGGACACAAGCACCTGACCAGCCAAATTGGCCACCTCCTTTGCCGACTCGGGCATGGACGTGACGATAGCGTAATACCGTCCCCAAGCTGCAGCATGCCACAATGCACCGGCGCCGCCAGCACCGTTCATGAGGAAGACTTTGGTGCATTTTTCGTAGTAGCCTGCCATCATAGCGGGGCGCGCAGAGACGCCTTTGTTGGGACCGAAAGCCTTGGCCATGGTGAGGAGCATGTGTACATCCTCGACGCTACGGAAAGCTTCTTGCCACAGCTCGAGCTTGACCGAGGTGGCGAGCTGAGCGAAACGCGTGTCGAGATGGTGCTGTAGGGTCTCTGGATCACTGAGATTAATCGCATGAGGTTGGTGCGAATATTTGGCGACATTGGAAAGATGGAGACGAAGGGTTTCGCACAGACGCCTGAACTCGACGCGTCGGTTGTAAGCTAGACAGAAGGTGAATGCAGATTGGGCGATTTGCTAGCAAGTATATGAGAAAACGTATAGGAAAAGAAGTGAAATTTACCTGGTAGATGCCTTCCAATCTCGCGTTGTTCTTGAGCGTCTCAAGACTTGTCCTGTACGCTTCCCAGAGGAACTTGAGCCACGGCGTCACGAGCGCCCTGTCGGTCCTGTCCTTGTTCTGGTCACCGCTGACCGCGCCGAGCAAGATTGACTCTGGCGTCTCCGATGCCTCCAGATCCTCGACTTCCACGCCTGTTGAGGCCGATGCTGCAGCCGTAACCTGCGCCGCCTTGTCGACTGCCTCCTGTACCCTCCTACTGGCCTCGCTCACTAGTCTCTGAACAACCCTCTCCACGGAAGATGTATCGACGTTTTGGGCAATATTCTTGTACTGCATGAGGCCCTCCTTGGCCTGGCGTCCCCGTCTGGTTTCGACGCATAATTCTACAAATCTAAAAAATTAAATTGAGCTGGGGAACTGTTATAGTAAGCGCACCTAATCATAATGGGCTCGAGCATGGGCAAGGGCGTGCTTCGGAATCGTTTACTCGCGAATAGGTCCGACAGGCTCTGCAGTGCAGCGTGCGGCTGCCCGACGGACACCAGTCCATCTGCCTGTTTGAGCACCGTCGAAGGGTTCGAGAACGGTGCCATATTTTAATTTGTATGCGTGTACCCTAGATGACGGAAGATAAAAGGATTTTGTTCAACGAAATGCTTCATTTCCGCAGAGATAATGACGCACTGAGGACTGGTACGGCTTTTTATCGCGTCGATAAATGTCGTGGGCTCCGCAAGTCGGGGCTCGTTTGCGAACGATGACGGGCGAAAAAAGTCAGTGTGGCTGTGCTCGCTTCCGATGAAGATATTTGTGAGCGCTTGGCTTGGGCCTGGATGAACTTTATTTCTGGTCTCTTCATGTCGGTCGGCATTACCGCACCAGAAGGGCAACAAGTCGGCGGCTCGACCCAGGGAACATCTTACGGCGACCCTCTTATCGTCTCCAAACTCAAAGGGTGCTGGTGCGGAACTGTGGTCACTCTGCCCATTTCGACCGAAACGAAGCTTTCTTATCGCTGACCATGAGTGTGATATGGAAGCTCCCCACACCCCCAGGTCTTCACATTTCGTGCTACACGTGTAGGCGGCATGTTCGCGCATACCCAGCCTCCTACAAGTACACAAGCTCGCAGCCTTTCGCCATACATCTCTCCTCCACGTCTATACCCCTCCCCCGTCCGGGCGACTCTCCGCCATGGTCCATTTCGCCATCTTCGACCCAGCGCGTAAACTCAAGCAGCTTGTCCAGCTGATATACCGCAGATCCAAACGTGCTTCGCGGCATCAGGCTCGCCAGATCACAGGTTATCCTGCCTCGGGCTCTCAGTTGAAGACGGTCCTGGACCATGCGCTGCCATCCCCGGTTGACCAATTTACGTCTGCAAAGGGCTCGCTCAAGTCTGCCGGGGACGATTATGTGGTTGACGTATGCGACGAGACGTACTATGCCGGCGTGGAGGAAACACGAGGCGGCGAGGGCAGTTATTGCACGTTGAAGATGGAGAACACGCTGTTCAAGGTGATCATTATATTAAGGCATTTATTCCATACATCGCTGACATACGGTATTAGGTGCATAAATCTGTGCTTATGCGTGAAGGTTCCGTCTTTGCAGATAGCAAGTTCATCCAAGGTGGCTCGCAGCCGCCAAAGTCTATGAACGTGCCTATCATTCATCTACCTGAAAATGCTAGTCGTTTTCGAGATCTTCTTTGGGCGCTTCATCATCTGTAAGTCGCCAATGTCTTGATTCTTGTTCTCGCCTCATTTGTTATCCAGGGATCCGGGAAATCCGCGCTTTGTTTACGACCCATCCATTCACCGTCTTCTGAATATAGCCGAGCTATCGCGCAAGTATCGCTTTCTTCCTATCGAGGCTTGGGCGGTTGACCAGCTTCACCGCATTTGCTCAAGTGGTCCTCTCCCTTTCTCCCTTTCTTCCCTTCGGGATTCTTCGTCCTCCATCACGCTCACGTCATGCGTCGCTGACGACGTCCAGAGCGTCGACACCATCTGCTCACGACTCCTAAATATCGCCTTTTCCTCGCGCCATCGTTCACTCTTCCTGCTCATGATCAAAAAACTCGTCGTCCACACTCTTTGGCATGACTTCCACGCAGGTCCCACTTTAATAGAAACCATCGAGACGCTCAGCCGTTGTCGATCTCGTTATCAGCGTCATGTACACCAGCTACTTGGCGTCGTGTACTACCGCATGTTGGTAGACATGAAATTTATCATCGCCGCGGACAAGTCGCCTGTGGTGCTCTTCCCGCCAGACATGGACGTGGAACGTCGCATGCGTTTTCTTTCTGCTCACCGGAGTCTTACCGAAATGTGGGACGACCTAAAGCATGCTCCTCCGGAAGTGAGCTTCTCTTCTGACGACGCGCATACATCGTGTCAGGCGAATTGGGACCGGCTGTGGGGCTCGGCTGCGCGCAAGGTGGAGGTGGCGCCGTGTGATTGTAAACAACGATGCCGGGCGGGACACCGGAGACATACCGCGGACGTGCTGGCGTTGTTGAAGCTCACGATGCTAGCGGTTTCACAGGCTATCCAAGATTCGCAGCTGATATGCGGTGAATGTTCCTTGGCGGGCTTGGAGAGCATTGACATTATCCGCGACGACATAATAAATAGTCTTGGTGATCTGTTCGTGTACTCTAGTTAGTACCATGTAGATTTTCCTTCCCACTTCCTTGCCGAACTTTCTAGCAGTAAATGTACGAGTGTGTACTAGTTTCATGAATACAATGTTCATCATTATCATCAGTTCAAGGACGAATGATTTGGACATACATTGGCGGTGCAGCCTGTTAGCGTGGTGTCGACTGACTCACGCTGGGTCTGCGTCGCCATTCTCATGTCATTCACGCTAACAATGCGAGTGACGGGTAAAGAAACGCCTCAAACACATTTGCACAGTCTCGTGGCTTTGGTGTCTAACGGTTTAGTATCCCATAGAAAACACGTAAGTATTCATATCTACGCACCGGTCTATCGAGGATCCAATAGTAATCATTTCGACCGTCTCGCGCCGCTATCGTCCTACACTACTCCTTCATCAATGTAACGACTAGGGGGCTTACTGTAGGACCACGGGGACATGCACATCTGAAGTACGTTTCTGCAGCTCCCTTTTGACCCGAATTTTAGTAAACATGTAGCACGGAGACTCGAATCATTTGTGTAACTTGCCTTGTCGGGAAACCGTATCTGAAGCTGACCGCACCGTCGTGGCTCTTCTCAATTCTAAATGCCAAACAGTGCAGCTCTCTTCATTGACGGATGATGTACAGGTATTACAGTTCGAGTAATAAGTTACAGGTATAAGGCTACAGATCAAAATGGTGATGTAAATGCTTTGATATCATATCTCGTCCTCGTCCAATGCTACGTAACGCATTTGTCCGACACTCGTCGTACATGGCGAGTCCTATCAGAGGGTCCTTGCCTAGGTCCATCGCCGCATCCTTCATCCGCTGGAGGATATCGATATCCGGCACGGACGACGCGCGGCTCATCGCTATTATCCAGCTTGCCCTCCACACCTTGGTGCAGTCCGCATGTGATGCACACCCCTTCCCTCTCCGAAACGACGGCGCGCGCGCGCGTATTTTGGACGCATAAACAGACAGCGAGTGGTACCCGCACCGCACATGCACATTCTGCGCACGCGTCAGCGGAGAATGGGGCTCTATCCGCTGCGCGGCAGATAAAATGGGTTCTAGGGACACCATATGGACATAGTACGCGTGACTGAGAAGATGCTGCAGGCGTCCGGATTCCCTGGACCCCATTTCGATAGCGGGAATGGGCGAGAGTTCCCTCCGGAAGAGCCGCGAGAGCCACTGTGACTGGACCGAGTGTGAAAGGGTGTCGTCATCGCAGATGAACGCGAGCTTGAGGAGGCGGACAAAGATCTCAGCGGAGGCGAAGCGTAATGGTCGGTTCTCGGTCGTGAAGACGGCGGTACGTACACCCTCCATGGCCCAGAAGGCACCGCTGATGTTGCCGTAATGGAAGGACATCTCCGCGACGAGGATAATGTCGGGAAGCCCAATCATTTGGAGCGTTTTCGGATTACGCCTTGGCAAAGTCAGTGTCATGTGCGGTGGCGGGGGACGTGCTTACTCTTTGTAGACGCCAAGGAGGAAAGCCTCAAAATGTTTTGGTGACGGTGGCGGGTTCGACAGGCGCGCAATGCAGCCGGGTTTTGTCGAACGGATCTCTTTGGCCAGCGACGGTGATAGAGGGAAGAGGGTGGGGGTGTGGACCTGCGGGTCAAGTTAGCATGACCAGCCACAATATGGGAGTCCGTGGCACGTACATTGAAGAGCGCATTTCCAACCTGTATGATGCGAAAGTCGTTGTCCATGTGCGCGCCGTTAGCCGCGAGACCGGGAGGAATCCAGAGACTAGGGTGTTGCACAATCATTGATGAGATGCGTGAGACGGAGAAGGCGTTAAAAAGGCTGAAGGACAAGGATAGGATACAAAAGAAGCAGGCCGAGTTCCTCTGATATGTGGCATCGATTATGTTTTGATCAATGGGTCAAATGCCTCGACCTATCCACGTTTTCAGGAAGGACAAGAGCGCTGAACAAAAGAGCATAATTGTGCGCGGTCGACGTGGAGGAGCTAGCGTAGTTACTGTCCGTATACAAAAGCAGGAGGGACATAGCGTTGAAAAGAGAGAAGATAATAAGACGAGGTCAGAGCAGGGTCAGAGTGTAAGGAAAACAATTAAACCGCGTGAATGTTTCCGTGCCGCGGTGCCGCACTTTGTTGGCCCTGCATCTTGCTACCAATACGCGAACCTTGGCCTTGACGCATACTATGATGTGCTGACCTTTTTCGCTGCGACAAGCCCTTGTTCTTTTTGCGGCTGTACAAGGGAAGGCATCGCTTTTGAGTTGCTAACAAAAGAGGTAACGAATTCATTTACGCCTTGATCAACAGAAGCATTCATCTCTTGACAGCTCCATCCTGACGCCTATTCAGGCTCGTACCGGTGATGAACGGACGACGGACCTCATATGTCTTCGTGATCCTTCTTTCTTTGGGCGAGTCCTAAGACTATGTAAACCGCGGCGCGAGGAGGACATACGCAGCCGAATCCAGCACGTTCATCTTCTGTCGGCTAGAGCTGCATAATTTAACGGCCGCCCCTGCTTGGACACCCAACCTGTCGATTTCGCTACTGGCTGCGACCATACGACATGCCGAAACTAGCACATCGCCACAATGCTGAAAGACCACCGCTATCCAGCCTGTGTAGGCGAATCCACACGAGCAGGTGCGCAAGTCCCAACTTGCGTTGACATACTATCGGTTCTCAGAAATCACACAGGAGGTGGTCGACGTCCCTGAAAAACCTTCGAAGAAGCAGCCCAACTCACAGCCTTATCGATAATTCTCCATTGCAGAAAGTAAGTTTTACTATAAGCGCCTGTGCCTCATTTCACCTAATGACTGCTGTATCAGATGCTCCGAGGAGCCATCGCAAGAATGTGGCGGACCAGTAACATTTGGGCTGATAGTTTCCTGGCACGCTTTACACCAAGGGCATGGGAGTATCTTCGCTTCTTGGTACTCCGCTCGGTCCGCGAATACACTTTGCTTGGTCACTTGATGGTTGGAAGTATTGTCCAGGTAAGACTCACATCCGACGGTCCTCTCATTTATAGTTCTCAACACCGCGGTGTAAGACTCCAGTCACGAAGACCTCCGGCTGCAACCATATGACAGTAAGTCACATACGCGCTTTCCATAGGTCCGTGCTGATTACTTGCCAGTGTATGTCCCCCGGATGTAACACGTCTGTACTTTCACTTTCCCGTCAACTCACATCCCCAGACATTTTTGTTATCGATGCAGCGGCAACATCGTTCAATCCGCGTTGCGTTGACTCGTGCGCAGTCTGCACACTATGCGAAATGCTTGCTTTTTGAGGTCCCTAGGTAGCGCTTTCTAAACAATGTACACTCGGTCTTTGCAGGACGCCCTAAAGATTTTCCTCATTTCGTGTACATCCCGAATCCAAACGTTAAAACCAAACAACAGTAGTGATTGCAAAATTGAACGAGCGTGATATCAGGAATGAGCTACATAGTACAACAAGAGGTGAATGTGGCAAAGCATAGATAAATAACATTGATGAGTACCAGAAGATCGCCCGCGACAATTGATTTCTCTATTCATCTTCTGGGCGAGGTCGATTCAACGTCAAAGGGCAGCGCGAATCGAACCATGGACGGCAATTACTGAGTTCTAACGCTTCTGCTCTTCGGTCGTGTAATCAAACTGCAAGAACTCGCCATGGGTTTCACGATGGTGGGATGCAGCTGAACGGATAGTAGTGAGGGCGGCCAGCAGAACTGCGATGGAGAATTGGATAAGGAGCCATTCACTACGACGAGGGGAAACACTCACATCCGACCCACAGTACCCATACCATGACCCTGAGCGCCTTGAGATCGTTACACCACCGGACCACAGCCTCCGCGTCGTCGTCGCCGTCCAGGTCAGCGACTGTGGGGCAGTTCATCGGCACGCCCTTCCAGCGGCTTGTCCCAAATGCGGCGCCGGCCAACCATAAGACGCCAAGGACGGCGTACGCGCCGAGTTGGAGGATCCTGGCGGTCTGCACGCCCATGCGCCTGTGAATGTGGAGGCGGGTGGTGAGGAAGTAGGCGAGCGGAGTATGCGAGTGGTTGAGCGCGGAGAGGACGATGGGGATGGTGAGAAGGAGGATAAACAGGAAGGATGTCAAAGCGAGGGTGAAGATGATTATGTCGGATGCATCTGGGAGGGACCGTGAATCAAGAGAATAGTATGCAACGATGTTTAGTACAAAACCATTCCTGGAACTCGTTGACGCGCGCGGCGAGCGCGAGGGTAGTGATTACAAGGACAAGCAGAACCACTGCCCTACTCGTGAGTAAAAGAATGGAAGAAGGATAGCCGCGGAACGTACGCTGCAGTGCGAAACCAACCTTCCACGGCGCCAGACCCATACCACTGCACAATCAGCGGACGCTTTATTAGAGAGATATGGCGACCCACGAAGAAGAAAAGAAGATTACAAGATGGAAGAGAAAAGCAAGTTCAATGCAGGGAGATGGTAGTCAGGGACATTGATGCAGAGCATTATAATGATATGCAGTGCACAGAGGAAATGTAATGCAGCACTGTTTTTCCCACGGCCCTCATGTCTCGCTATCCATCCACGCTCGCGCCAAACACGACGCTCACAAAGGCGCAGAAATCAAGAGCACGACGAGAACCATCCGGCGTGTTTACACAGTTCCAGCCCGCCCAGATCCAGCAGTTCAAAGAGGCCTTTCAGATGATAGACCACAACAAGGATGGCTGGGTCGGTGAAAGTGATCTCAAGGAGATCTTTGGCAGTCTCGGTACGTCTAAACTATCAGTACTACCTATCGCTTACTCCTCCGACACAGGCATCACACCGTCCCGAGAAATGCTAAACGAGCTGCTGAGCTCTCGACCAGGCGAATCGGTCGGGGCGAAAAGGGGGTCAACTTTACCATGTTCTTGACGATGATGAGCGAGCGGCTATTCGAGTTTGACACGGAGCACGAGCTCGTCGAGGCATTCGCGTGCTTTGACGAAAACGACAGCGGGCTGGTCAAGGTTGATGAGATGAGGCGCTGGCTGAGCGATGTCGGCGACAGAATGGACGAGCGCGAGATGGACCGCCTGCTAAAGGGACCGTATACAGATCGCCAGGGAAACTTTAATTATCGCGAGTGGGTGAAGGTTCTGAGAGTCAATGAGGAAGAATGAATGCATGCACGATACCCTCTCCTGCAAGCAAGCGGCGGTCCTGACTACGCGTGTTAAACGCGTCAATATATCTCGATGGATTCTTTCCCCGAAGGACGCCCATACGTTTGCATGTAATATACAGCATGAGTCCGAGAGCGTACTTGACTCAAAGATTCGGGGAAAATATACATTGCACCAATCAGTCCTTCTCTGCATACGCCAACAAATGCTCCTCAATCTCCGCCTCACCCATAACCCGCCACTTTCCCTTTGTCTTCTCAGGCTCCTCGGCGCATCAGACACAATGCCAATCTCAATCTCCCCAGGCTTGTAATCCGTCGCATGCACAGTCGACATGGCCTCAATCGCCATCTACACATCTCGTTGAGCACTACAAGAAATCACATAGCGGAACAAGTCAAACCTCGATAACCTCTGCCCGGCTCAGAGTCTTCCCAGCCTTGCCGGGTCATCCGCGCCCCCTCCAGAGTCCAGCTTTTTCCACTTTTTTTCGAGATGGTTCATCGCCTCCTGCTGTTTCTGGCCAGCAGCCGTCGCGTGGAAGCCAACAAAGTAGCCAGCCGGATCGAGTTTGAAGCACTGCGGCCCATATTCAGCGTCGAGTCCGATGATGATCATCGCTGGGGGCAATATTAGCGGAGGGCATAATGGACGACGATATGACGCACAGATGCCCAAGGGTCGCATGGCAGCGCGCTGGGTGTACACCTGGTTGATGTTGGCGATTCTGCGGGCGAGGGCGTCGGGGGTTATCTCGTAGCCGTATTTGTACCGGAATTCAGCAGCCTCGGCGCGTGCGCGGGCAATTTGGGCTCGTGCGTCAGCTGGGGTATTGATCAGTGGTGTTTATTTGGGAAAATGAAAGCTGGGGCACCGATGAGGCCAGTCATTACACAGCCTATCGTGGGGGTTATGCTGAAGAGGTGGGTAACGGTCGACGCGTCGAGGAGTTTATCCTAAGGCCAAGATGAGGATCTGCAAAAGCATGACGAGCAACGGAGACGGACTGGGACTTTGCGCTGGGTGATGACGATGGATGTATCCTTGCCTCGGACGGCCACTGCGGTGTGTGCCGAGCCGGATATCGCTTTGAAGGCATATTCTGTGTGATATTTGTGGGTAACAGTGTATACATGGAGTGCCTTTACGAACCGACTTGGTACAGGCGTCCTTCAGGTGAGAAAACCGTCAGATACCTGTAGATGAATTAGTCCTGCTCGCTGTCTGCAACGAGGATGACACACCTGTCGTATGATGTTCGCGACATGATGGGGGAGAGCAGGACGCGCAAGTCTTGGTGACGCGTAAGTAGTCACACTGGTCACGTCACTTGATTTGGAGTCAGCAAGTTACCTGTTTAGGAGCAGACTCTCTTCTTGCTGTCACCCTCAAATTACATCGGGATCCGACTAGGCATCCTCTGCCAACATGCCAAAGGTGCGATTGCTGCTGCGATAGCTTGGATCGATGCTAACAGTCGCTGCAGAATAAGGGAAAGGTAACAGCCCCCGCCCTGCGCCAGGAGTCGTCTATTGAATGTTGGCCTTAGGGCGGTAAAAATCGCAGACGTGGAAAGAACGAGAACGATGACGACAAGCGAGAACTGGTTTTCCGCGAAGACGGCCAGGAATATGCTCAGGTCACCAAGATGCTCGGGAATGGACGTCTCGAGGCGCAGTGTTTCGACGGCGAGAAAAGATTAGCGCATATCCGAGGGAAAATGCGGAAAAAGGTGCGTTTCTTTGCTGTGAGCGAGTGTGGCGCCCATGATTGACTCGCTGGCAAGGTCTGGATCAACCAAGGAGACATTGTGCTCCTCTCGCTACGGGATTTCCAAGACGACAAGGCGGATGTCATTGTGAAATACACTGCCGATGAGGCTCGTAATCGTGAGCCTTGCTCTTTTGTTGGACGCACTGCAATTCTCACCGGTTGTATAGTGAAAGCATACGGGGAACTGCCCGAAAATGCTAAAATCAACGAGACGGATACGTTTGGGGAAGACGACGGTGAATGTACATTCGAGTTTGGTGACGAAGGGGAGGTGGATATCGATGATATTTAATTGCATTCCTAGCTGTATTTACTCTCCAATGGCCTCATGTTTCATTAGACTCTGAGCACGGATTGCACATTTTTACGTAGCATACCATTGCCATGTACCACTTGTGTACAATAAATTGACCTACTGCAGACGATCACCTAGTATTGTGTACGAAATAGTCTAAGGCTAGAGCACATTTTTAGCCTGCCGCCTTGTCGCACGTGCTGTTTCTCCCTTCACGCTCGCCGCGACTTGAATGGGCATCATTAGGCGCCTTCATTCATGCGTGCACCTCCGACCTCCATATCGCTCATTTAAATACGTCGGTCCTGCTACCCTATGGCGGAGCTACCTAACCCAACCACCATCCTCCCAACTTTTTCACACACGCCGAACGCCTCCCCAAATACCCGAAGCCAGCGAGGACCTTCCAGATGATCTCAAAGACAGGCTTTTCGCCATGCCTGCTAGCCCCAAGATCCCGAAAAAGTCAGCGGTGGTTGGACAAAAGTATGCCAAGGAAAAGAATCTAGAAAGGCGCAACACCTTGAAGCTCTTGAATAACGCTGTAGACGTGAGTCTTCAACATACTTGGGCTTCTTCCCGTATCAGTAACATATGTCAGTTCTACACCAACACCCCCACCCCAAACAGGACGCGTACCTTGCGCAAGATCTATGAGGTCCTCGGCGTGCGATACATTGACGGCACTGGTGTGAACGAAGCGGAGGAGGGAGTGGTGGACACGAGCATCGACTCTATAGTTGGAAATGTCTACCAGTCGTCTCTGGAAATTCTAGTCGGGGACATCTGGACCAGCGCGCACCCAGACACGACCCAGCTCATCGACATCTTCCAATTATTCGAAAAGGCAGGCTGGAGGGTGTCTGGAGATGACTCGGATTATTTGACGTTTGTCCCGGAGCCCCAGGATGGACCTGATGCACCTCCCGTTGATCGTAACCCGAGAGCATTCAAGGAGAGCCCTCTTCTTCCATTCCGACTCAATATCACAGGTCGAGAACTTCACGAGCCGATGCTACCAGGCCGTCGGGGCTTCATCTTACTCTACATCTGGCTGCGTTCCTATGGCCTCGAGGTATCTACCTCTGGATTGGTCAATTTCTGGCGTTCTCCTTCTCTCAAATTTGACAACTGTAGCCACTGCGTGGAGGAGTTTTATTTTGCCCTCAAGTACGTTTTTGTTGTATCGAACACTCACGGTAGGCTCACTTCAATGCGAATGTAGGGTCCTAAAGAATTACGATTTCGACAGCATGCTCTATTATCGCGGTGCAAGGAAACTGCCTTATTATACAATGAAGAAGATCGTGAACCAGTTGAAAGCCATTTTTGCGCTCACTGGTCCAAAATTGGACTTTATACGCCACGTCGAGTTCGAGCGCATCAGCGCTTCTATTTTTGGCCCGAACATCCACCCAGGAATTCTTGATATCAGTCCAGACATGTCACGGCAGCTCGTGTCTGAGCGTCGTATAGAGGACGGCAGGTTCTTTATCCACATTGCGGACAAATCGCGCGGAGGCGCAGTCAGATCAGGGCAGACAAACGCGAAAAGAGGCTCTGAAGGCGGTCCATTCCGGCGAGAATATACAACCCAAGCTGTAGTGGAGGGGACGGCGGAACTGCTAGATCCGCCTCCTCCAGTACAAGTGCAGAGTCTCCACACGACCGGACCGCTGGGGGCGTACCGAACGAGGTTTCTCCCTCTATACCTGAGCGTGCGTCAGAGTTGATATCTTGCGAGGCTTCGTGTTGACTATTTTCATAGCCGTCCAAGAAGCTACTCGTCTTCCCGATGCACTGATGACGCGAGCTGAAGTTGCTCAGAACGCTCGCGAATGGCTAAGCCTCATGAACGACATGCGCAAACTCTCCGCATCTGTGCAGAAGACCATCAAGTCTCTTTCCGTGCACGACAGCAACACACAGGCTGCTGAGCATCTTCGCAAGCGACAAGAGAAGGCGAAGGAAGAGGCCTCGGAATTAGAATCGCTTACGCGGCAGGTACGAGAGGCATTGGCGGTTGTCGGTCACGGACTTCCATCAAAAGAGCCAGGCACGGAGGAGTTGGACACTGTGGTTAGCTCGAAGCTGGGAGACGGTTTCAACTCTCTCATTGATTCCGAGGAGCCGGGCGCTTTACAACTTCAAGATCCAGTCCCCTCGGAAGTGACGGAAATTCTCACGAGGAGGCAGGAGGAAGCCAGACGATATCAGGAATGGGCTGAACTGCTCAAGGGCGTGCATGCTCTAACGAAGCTGCTTTTGAAAACGAGGGCGACTCTTTACTCGACGTTGGATAGACGCGGCTTCACTTTGACGACCCCCGGATTCGCGAACAGCCTGGGTGCGCCGTCCTTGCAGGAGCACAAGGCGCGCCTGGCCGCTCTTTTGCGTGAGGGACGACGGTGATGGAGGCGCTGCGCAACGAGTACTTCGCGGTGGAGGCTGCGCGTGTCCAGGTGCGGAAGGAAGCGAGGCGCAGGACTAGGAGTGAGAAGGTCCAGACGGAGAGGAGGGAACAGAAGGCCATGTCGATCCATTCCAAGCTCCAGCAGCTGCATCAGCAGGCGGCGGAGTTGGGCGTGCGCGAGCGGGCTCTGGCTAAGGAGTTCGAGGCGTTGAGAGCCGCCGAGACGACGGCGACTGGTAGTTCCGAGAGCCCCTGCGACTCTAGCGTGAGCGCAGAAAAGGAGCCTAGGGCTCACGCAGGATTTTCCGACGATGATCCCAGGTTCTATCTATTTGATGACGATGCCGACTTGACCCCAATTCCCGTGCGTGGCGAAGGCGATGTCGAGCCGCACGATTCTGAACTTGTCGGCGACGAAGTAGGGGCTGCGGCTCAACAGGAACCTTCAAATGAAATTCACCCCCGTCCATTACGAGGCGTCTCGTATGAGCAATAAAGCACGCCAGACTTTGTATCATGTCGATAGGACCATGAAGAAAGCATTCGGTCACGAGATTCGTGTAAGAGCCTTTGGGAGTTCTCTGTATGGTGTCACAGGCAAGGAGAGCGACCTGGATCTGGTCTTGCTGGTAAGTCTGACTTTGTGTGGTCTACCCTCGTCGTATTTGACGCTCCTTTGTTGATTTAGGATCCTGGTAACCCTACGATGAGGAAACCGCTTAAGAAA
>JADNRX010000277.1:0-72942 GCA_015501595.1 Hymenopellis radicata | reverse complement strand
TCACCTCGACCGAATCCTTCGCATCGCCGGATCACTCCAAATTCCTTCAATCGCAGTCCAACCCCAGAATATCCAGCAAACGCTCTAGAAACGACTTTGAAGACGACCAAGACGGCGGCTATCCATACGATACCGCTTATGGAAATGCGAAGCGCTATAGGATAGACGATGACGTGAGGCTCTCATTCTCGTAACTATTTTTCCTAACTATTTCGCTGCAGGAAAATCCACAATACGCAAACAGCAACTTTTCCCCAAGCCGCATGTCCAGCCCAATCGCAACTTCGCACCACTCCAACTACGAACCGAGTCCCCAGGCGCGCGGATTCCCACGACATCGAGAAGTGGAAGAAAGCCAATACGAGCAACAGACCCCCAGCCAGAATAACTCACAAACCCAGCAAGAAGGCGGTGCCTTGAACAAGCTCCTTGGACGCGATGCGGATCTCTTCGTCGAAGAGCACACCGAGAACTACGAAATCTTGATCGAGAAGTGGAAGAACTGCACCATGGACGAGTGGGTCGCTGGCGCCGATGGTATATACCGGTACTCTTATTGATTTGCACGAGCTAATGTACCTCCTAGTTATCATGGGAAAATACGGCAAGATTTTGGATTTCGTGAAGGGCCATATGACGTACGTTGTCTCGTTTCTGTCTTCGCGTGTACATATGCTCATAAATAACGCGGATAGCACGAAGCTGAAGCTGTTCGCGACATTCGACAAACATGTAGATGCGCACAATGTAGTGCTGGACGACCGGGCGAAGGTTCTATCTGGTGTGAAGCAGCGCTTGGTCAAGGAGAGTGGTAACATTTTGGGTGCTTCGAAAGTGTAGTGTGTTTCGTTTACTCGTTGAATTACTGCAATCATTTCACCATCTTCTGCCTCGCTATGAACGTTAGTATCGGTGGGCGGCGCTCTTAACGTCTAACGGAAATGATTATTTTATAGCATCCCGTCTTATTGTTCGCCTTTGACAAAGAAATCGTGTTTTCCAAGCCCAGCATACAAGTGGCTTGCCAGCCTGGACACGATTGTGATACGGTTTCTGAAGCATGGCGGCTTCGGGGTCGTGTATAAGTACTATTTACTTCGTTCGGCTCTTACAATTTGTATGATGACTTTGTTAGGTTCGCATCTGTCGTTCTATCTCGGCGTGAATGCATATCGGATATGGTGTAACGGCGAACATTAGCGCCTCTCATGTGTTCCTCCCTTCGTGTTCGCGCTAGCTCGGGGTTCGATTCCCCGTATCCGAATAGGTCCGGCATTAGGGTCGTGGAAATAACCTCCGGGGGTGGTAAATAACCGTTATTTACCTACCCGCCCAGCAGAAGAGGTTATTTACCGGTTAGAAACGGTAATTTACCGGCACGTGATATATTCACGTGACCTTTTCGCAGGAATCTCTTTGCCTGCTGTTATCTGTGTGTGCTCTCTCCTTTGGCCTCATGCCCACTTTCTTGGTGTCACCACAGGTAAATATTGATTATGTAGTTCTCTCTCCTTCTCTCCCATGTAATTCTAAGCCAATTGAACCATGTATTTTGTTGAGCCTGATCTGAGCTGCCAGAGTCAACCTAGAGTGCTCTTGTGCTGAATTTTGGTTGAATTCAGCTCCCAATTGTTAGCATTTTTCATTTTCTTAATAAGTTGTTGTGGTGACATTTCTCCTAGTGCCAATGGCGGCAAGCTTCCCGAATTTGTGCGCCACAGATCACGTGAAAATGTCACGTGGAGGTAAATAACCTAGCTCCCGGGCTCTGAGGTTACAAACCGGTAAATAACCGGTAATTTACCGGGAAACAACCTCTCGGTATGCTAACCTAGGTTGTTTCCACTACCCTATCCGGCATGAGAAACCTTTTTGCGCTGCTCCAGCCTCCAACTTCTTGTCGTTCTCTGGCTCTCCATGTCATGAGTCATGGAGGAGAACTTGGGTGCTCGAGGTGTAGCCTGAGCAGGGAGCAGAGGCGAGGGCTCAGTGCGATCGCCTCGAGTATGAGTATGAGTATGAGTATGATGGCTGGAGCACCAACTTCACGGTACCTGAGCTCTAGATATTTGAACGGGGTCTACGTACCTATACTTATAGTAGTACCACGATTCATGTATCTAGGTGTCGTGTATCTTTCCTCGCAGAGAATAGACCTGAATAGACGCGCTACAGTAGCCTACGTAAGGGGTGGACTTAAAGTCCTAGGAACTGAATACAGTATACGTCCCGGTCCGATATACGCCACCCGAAGTAAAATGTGAAGCAATGCTGATATCTTGATGAACACCATTCGGTTTATGAATAGAGACGGCTACGTCCCACACAGCAAATCGTGCTATGCCAGGTGACAGTGGGAACTCGACAGAACGAGGACATCCATGGGACTCACCTGGAAGTTCCGCGCCGTCTGGCAGGTCCATCTCGCGTTCATACTTGAACTGCCTCAGCAGCGCCGTTCTTCGTAGCAGTAGGCGATTCCCCTTCGAATGTCGTCTCATCAGCAAGATTACTACTTGTTAAAAGATGCATACACCTTTTTGTTCATTGATATCTTCAAGGTACGTGGCGAGCTACACGCATGTTCAGTGCGTCTTCTGGTAGAATAAGAAGTCGGCCGTGCACCGCATGCTTGAAGTAGTTGCTGCATGAGATCTCTCAGATGCGCGATGCAAGAGCCTCGAGTTGTCCGAGTCGTCGAGGGAGATGCTCTGTCATCGGAGGTAAGAGTTTGAGCTGATTTCGGATGAAGAAGTTACTTACCTACTGTATGTAGGCAAACCTGTAAGTCTCAGTGCACGTAGATCGTAATTCTTCTGTAAGTCCTAACTCCATCCAAGCATTCAGTCCAAGTTCGATCAGCATATATAGTGATGTTCGGCTCGCAAAGCGCCGTATGTCGCGTGTTCAAGTGCGGCACTCACCTCTAGACTCCTAGGTCAGGATACCTAGTGTGATCTCTGTAAGTTGTAAATCAATGTGTCAAAGAGCTCTAGATCAGAGACGTACAGGGCATTTGTTTATGGGCATGAGGCCACCCGTCTCTCAATCGCTCGTCGTTCGGACGTCGCTCTCTCCCTCTCCGCAGAAGGGGCCCATCTCACGCCCCCCCCCATGCCCCCGTATCACAACAACAATAATAATGTGTCTGTCCGAAGTCACTCTGTCAAGGATGCTGTGCTATGCACCTTGCAGAATAACAATTTGCATATGGACGATGTCGTTCAACATCGTGGAATTGGCGTAGAAGGTGACGCCCAAGAGCTCGCGGCCGCGGTCGATAAGCAGCGTAACGGGGGTCAGGCCTTCCACGATGGCCAGCGCGGAGCCGGACATCCAAGAAGCGCGCAGTGTCGACAAGGCTGTTCGACTCGGCAGGCACGCAAGGGAGTTGCGTTCAAGATGCGAAGTGGTCTTCGACCGCCGATTCAACGGCCAAATATCAGAACACCAATGATCTACGATATGGTGGTGGTGGTGGTGGATAACCCTCGATGAGTATCGAGAGCCTGTTGGAAAGACAGGAAAGAAAGGAAAGTGTAAACAGCAGCCTTGTAGCTGCTCATCGAAGGAGTTGCATTCGAGATGCGAAGTGGTCTTCGATGAAGACTGTCTGGTCGCACCCTGCGTACTGTAGCACCCGACCGGCGGCTGCATACTGTCAGGATCAAAAGGGACGTGTTTATCGCGCGGCGCTTTGTTGGAACTTCTGCTTTGAGAAAAGCGGAGTCCACCAACGAGTGTCGTCGCAAACGCCAGTGTCGAATCGATGCAAGAAATAATGTCGATTCGGCCTATCAATGGGCCCTCGTTATATCAGACATATAAGTCGATCGGGCCTAACCCATAAGAGACGGAGTTGTTCGCCGGGCAGAGAGAATTGCGAGCGGATACAGTGCTGGCCAAGCGCATAGCAGATCGATCAGAGTCTTTCTCATCAAAAGAAAGACCGCCGATATATCCAGGCGTTTCGACCAACGTTGCTGTTGGTGAATAACAGCGACGTCTGTGGCAATGCCACACAGCAAGTCCCGCTGTGTGGCCGACTGGCGTGAAAAACACAGTTTGACACAGAGGACAAACGCAAGGTTTACCTGGAAATTCTGTGCCGTCTGGTTCAACTCGCGCTCGTAATCTTCGAACTCCCTCAGTAGCGCCGTTCTCCGCACGACGATACGCTTCCATGTTGTATACCTCTTCATTTTAACCAGCTTGCGTTGTATTTCCAGGACGAGCCTGTATGAAGAAGGTATGAGATAGTACCATAGGAAGTGGCAATTTATATTTACTGGAGATACTCCTCGAGGGAGTGTTCGATCTTGGCCAACCTATCGGGATTCATATGCTCGCCTTGCGTAGCGAGCTCGCCAAGCAGGCGGACGATGTCCGTCGTCGTCATCTCTAGACGCGTGGACACGCCTTTTACAGCACGTCTGCAGACCTGACATTCCTACCGCCAAGCAGTCAGACAGATGTTATTATTCAATCCTAAATCTCTCACTTCGGCAACCTTAAGAGTAGTAACAACTACCCCTGCAACAGCTTTGAATCCTGGAACAGCTGCAAGCGCTTCTCCGACGTCCTTTGCAAGGGTGCATATCGTGCTGGAGGCCGTCAAAACATTGTCCGCCAATACGGTACTGTCGTGCTGGTCATGTACACTGGCAACCAACAAGGGTGAGGGCATTGTGTATGGGGCGGGGATCGCAGGGCTAACGGGCGCAGTAGAGGCGGGCATAAGACGGCTAGGGATATTGGAGGCGTTTTCCTGTGTTCGTTGACGAGCGCCTCGTCTTGCAATGAGTTTACCAACGAAGATGCGCATGCTGGTCGTGGAAGTCAGAACGAGAGCGTCAATAGCTGTATACTTTCCAGGAGTGTATTATACGTTTTCCTGTACTGCCATGATAGATATGCTTCTTTAAGCGCTGCGTTACGTGGGCCGAACGGGATAAGGCTGTACTCGTGAACCCGACAGCATGGGACGGCATTGCTAGGGTCGGAGGAAGGCCGCTCGCACGTAGAGAAACCACTGGTTGAATCGAGTTGCAGAATCGCTGACCTTCTAAGAGCCAAAAGTATCTGGCACCGTGCACCGACTGTGGATAAAATTGGGATGAAAGTCAAATGGATATCAGCGAGTGATACACGCGGATGACAGATGACTTGGGTAGATGTCGAGACCCAAAGCAAATACGACATTCCAATGACGAGATGAAGAGGCTGTGAGCGGCTGTGCTGTTGTAGATGTGCGTGGTCGCCTCAACCAAGACAGAGAACATTGTGGAAAGAAGGAAGGAAGTTGGAAAGGTGGTATGCCGTTCAGGCTTTCGAAAGAACCCAGGTATAAGTCTGGTGAATGGAAAGGGAGAATCGATGAGGAGCCAGCCAACAAATGCCACTGAGAAGTCGTCTGAGGAAGAATGATAGATTGTGCCAGGGCCCAGGCTTGGCCCAGGCAGTGCACGTACTGTTCTGACACAGGTAAAAGGGCATCCTGGGCTGTTCAATGAATTATTGCGTCTGAAATAGGTCCCCAATTGCTCATATAAGGGACTTGGGGTATCATTGTCGCACGACATTGACTGTTGTGCTATCAATGGCAATCGCTTTACGACAAGAAGCACACAGCCTCTCCAGAACTGAAAGCCTCTATAGACAGACAGCGTCACAGCAGTTCTTGGTCGGACTTCTAAACAGGAAACATAAGCGCCAGCCTTAGAAATGTAGAGAAGACGAATTCACACGTGATGATGTTCGGGCAGGCGGTGGCAGGAGCAGCATACGCGAGAGCCGCGATGGCTTCAACACTGCCCAGACCAGACCTGGGCGCAAATTCTGGTCGCACTCAGGCTGCGAACTATGCGACGACCCGGCCGTCGAGCGTGAAGCGCTGTAGTGTATGTGCGTAGCACACTTGGAAGTAGCGGCGTGTTCACGAAGCCTCGCCTAGACAGAGCGAGAAGGCAGCCTAGATAAGTATTAGCGCCTCGACGTTGGCAGCATCCGGTATGATACGCACGTTGTACACTGCTGCAGCGCGCTTTATGCATGCTCAGATCCTCCGAGGCTAGGGTTAATGGACATTTGTCGTAGCGGCAGCATCGAAAACGTCGCGTCGTTGTAGGCCCTGCGAAACACTCCGGCGGTAAAATCTGCCAAAAATCGCCAAGGATGTCACGGCACGTGTCCCCTTGTCACGCCTTCAGATCGCGTTTCTTGGCTTCTTTTTGGTCCTCCGCTTCGCTAAAGCTCATTTACGTCCGCGGTCCACAACAGTGATTTTCGCGCTTTCTGAGAGCAGTAAGCTGTTCCTGTCCAAATTTTCACCCCGGTGTACAGAACCCAAAATTTACTCACAACCGCGTTTGGGCCCCTGAAATCCGCCGGCATTTCCTCTATTTTGGCCTCGAATCCGCCACTTTTCGCCGCCAAAATCGCGTTTTGGGGGCCCTCAAATCCGCCAAAATCGCCGGAGTCCTAGGGGAGTTTCCCGGGGCCTTTTTGGACTCGCCTAGGTCGTCGATCATGGAAGTTGAACCAGCTCAATGTTAACGGGTGGAGACTATGCATGGCGGTTCTCGAGCTGACTATCGCCATTCGGCCTGAGATGGGCCGCGAAAGCCTGTCGTGACAGTGTCGTCTTATCACCACCACACCGCCTCAGGCACGTGTTGACTTCTCTTTCAACAGCTTCAACGACGATGTTCCTCCAGCCATGCTGGACTTCATTGGCAGACGATCCTCTATCTGGAACCTCCTCGCATGTAGATCCGGATCGATGGGTTGTGATTCTGTCCGGTATGCGCACCCGTCAACTTATTGGATTAACCCGAGTCGATTGATAGCGATATTTGCCAGATTTTCAAGTCAAGACAACAGAGACAAAAGCTGTCAATAAGGACATACGTTTCTCGGACAGAAAACTAGGGCTTGTCATCGGCTCGAACAATGTAGTGCCGCCGACTTCTCAGTCGGACGGCGACGGTATCTGGAAGTTTCCGTGCACCGTTAACTGGCGAGTATTCTCAATCCTCTGTTCATTCACTTCTTCACCTTACGCGGCTGACATAGGCCTCTCAATGAGGCCTCGGCGTCCACTAGGTTTACTGTCTACGAGGCCTTGGAGAACGTTGGTCTCACATTGGGGTCAATAAGCCTCAACAAAGCCGACTTTCTCTCCGAACCACGACACAGTACGTGCCTTCCTTGAGTTCCTCGCTTCCTCACTTAGTAACCATGAACGTGAAGGAGATTCTGTTTATTCTATCACACTTGCTGTAACGCCAGATGTAAGCGCACTGTTCTCGGGGAGAACAGAGACTATCGGACTGTGATGAGTGGAAGAAAGATAGATATATTAGTGGTGTGATATGTGCTATATACTAAGAATCTACACTTGTGTCTGGAACTGTGTGTGGTCCGAGGCATGAGTACTAGGCACATCTAGGATGTGCCTCGGGCTGTCCGTACTGTACGCGCAGAGCGCGTCAGTGCTCTACATCCCATACAAACTTTGAATATCAACCTCCTGGTTGATCGACGGGTATCTTATCATCATCGCGTGTCACTTCTGATCCGCTTATCTGCTCTTCTCCGCTCTGTCACCATCGAGTGCCACGTCTTCGTCAACCTCGCCATCGTCGGCGATGCCAGCAAGGTCTGCCGGATCCACGAACTGTGTGACCTTAAAGGTCTTCCTGGACCGCGGGTAGTACGGAATTAGACGGAATGCGGCGAATTTGAGT
Organism: Hymenopellis radicata; assembly: GCA_015501595.1. NCBI lineage: Eukaryota > Fungi > Basidiomycota > Agaricomycetes > Agaricales > Physalacriaceae > Hymenopellis > Hymenopellis radicata. Next base: position 65,194 of record JADNRX010000277.1, on the reverse strand, counting down.
CTGGAAACGACGCCGTTCAGCTCAGCGAGGAAATACGCGCCACCTTTCGTCCTGCGGACGACAACCATAGGACCGAAATAGCGGGGACGAAACTTTCGATTTGTGCCGACTTCTATCTTCTTGTTCAGGACGAGGACAAGGGCGCCGGGCTGGAAGTTATAGTCGTGGATGGTGTTAGCGAAACGGCGCTCAAAGTCAGCGATGGATTTAAATCTCGCGTCGATAACGCGTTGTCGAAGGTGAGCGATGTCTTCATCTCGTCGTTCAAGCTGACTGGCGCGCATGTACAGGAGATCCGCGTCTGATAATTTGCCAGCGACATCGGGAAACAGGAACTGGGCGAGTAGGATATCAAAAGGAAGTAACGGCTCGATGCCGTGGGCTGCGTAGAACGGAGAATGGCGCGTTCTGCGTGAGGTAGTAACACGATCTGCCCAGAAGACAAGGTGTGTTTTCGATGGCCACACCTTCTCATTTCCTTCACATAGCTTCTTTAGCGCATCCCGAATAGGACGATGGCTGACTTCGACGATTCCGTTTGCTTGCGAGTTATAGGCAGATATACGGATATGATGAATGCCGTACTTGCGACCGAGATAGTCGAGGGCGGCGACCATAGGTGGACCGTTGTCCGTGACGAGGAACTCCGCGACTCCGCCCCAACGACACAGGATTTCCTCGAAGATAAATTGGCCGACTGTCTCGCCTGTCTCTGAACGAAGGATACGAAATTCTGGCCAGTGAGTAAGACTGCAGCGGCCTTGGATAATGTAATGATATCCTCCAGCTTTAGGCATGTGCATCGTGTCGATGTGGCATTTTTGGAATAATCCGGCGGGCATGGATATCTTCGGCGGTAAACGTACGTGCTCTGTCGACTCGAGCTGACATTCATGACACGTCTTTAGGTACCACGCGATGTCGACGTCCATGCCCGGCCACCAGAAGCGGTCGGTAATCCGGCGACGTATCGGATAGAATCCGCGGCGATGGCCAAGCCCATCATGAGCACTTCGGAGGATAGCAAGACGACTGGGACTGTGGATGACTAGCTGGTGCCGGCCACCACGATCTCGACGAAATAGACGACTGTTGGCCACGAAAAAAGGACGAGAGCGCTGCTGCAAGACTGGCAGCTTCGAAACTGGAACGGATGGAGGGCATTTAAGATTTGCGAGGTAATACTGGATGTCCTCGAGCTGCGCGTCGCGCTGCTCGAGGTCAGTTGTTCGTGGGATCGAGATAGAGTCTTCTGTAACTGTTGCCAATGCTAGAGCTTTTGGAGATTCTCCTGCGTGTGTGAACACAATCTGAACAGCAGCACCAACAACCTCGCTCTGGAAGAATGCTGCTACCCACACGGTGCAGCCCAACACTTCATCATCAATCCAATCTTCGGCTTCTTCATCAGGTATGTCTCCGTCGTCGTCCGTTGGCTCGCGTCGTGACAATCCGTCAGGTCCTTTGAATTTCTCGGCAGGTACATGAACGAGTTCGAAATTGAACATCAAGATAGCCGCGATCCAACGATTGACGGACGCGTTTGGATGAACATCGGGATGATTCAGCATACCGCGTATGTATTTCGCATCCATCTCCACGATAAATTGCTGAAGTCCGACCAGGTAAATTCGCATAGCGTGTAGAGCACGCCAAAGACCTCGTAACTCAAGCTTAGCCTGAGAGTAACGCGTCTCGACTTCCGACCATGCGATAGATCCAAAACGAGCGATGCGACGCCGAGCTTTGGCATCGAGTTGCTGGAGAGAATAACCTGCAGCGATATAGGACGTGTCGACTGATAGGATAACATCAAATCCGGACGTGTAATCAATGGGACGAATAGCAGGGCAGGTAATGACAGCTTCCTTCAATGCATCCATTGCAAGCTGATGTTCTTGCTTCCAGGTAAAAACAATATTCTTCATCGTGAGGAACACCAAAGGACGGGACATAGCGGCAAAGTCTTTAATCCAAATGCGGACCGTTCCCGCCATACCGAGAAATCCGCGAACTTGGGAGACATTGCGACATGGGCGCCAGGTCTTGACCTTGACGACGGCACGATCTTCGGGAAGACGGCCCTCATAAGAGCATAGCTGAGCAAGCACGACACCATCGGGGACAGCCATGCGAAGCTTCCTGGCAGAAATGGTAAGTCCTGCGCGTTTGAGTCGGTGTAGCACGCGATTGACATCCAGCAGGTGTACCCATACAAACTTTCGAAGATCAGGGTACCCTGGAATCGTCTCGTACCCTCCATCCGGCAGCTCATATCGCGTTCGAGGACCGAGGACGTTTATGTCATCAATAAAATTTGGCGCGATGTCCGTTTCGTGCTGCAGGATGAACGCGATGTTATTGTGGAAGATATTTACGGAGCCTGTCCATCCTTGGGGAAGAGTACGAAGACGCATGGGACCAAGATGTGTATCCACCGTGAGTGGATCTCTTGATGCGACGGCGAGCAGTGACTGATCATATCCTGAGAGTAGATCCAGTTGAGTGATAATGGATCTGCCAGCTGCATGGTCGCAGTACTGATCTGGCAGTGGCGGCTGTCCCGTAGTGCGTATGGTGTGTCGATTCAGCTCGTCTGGGTTGACCACAATTCTAACCTTGCCATCCTTCTTTGCGACACAGAACCACTGAACTCGGTAGGATGAATCTGAAGGTTCCCAGACCTTGAGTCTGACTTTCTCCTCGACTTGACGGTGGACTTCCTCACGAATCCCAGGAGGAATCGGAAGCGACTTACGCACCCAAGGTACGTGTTCAACAAGGGGTATGATTGCGGGACTGATATAGTCATCTCGAATAGTTCCCCGTTCCTCTGGAGTAAACGCAATGGCATCGGCATTGTTCATCAGAACATTGACCGCGATCTGACGTTCGTACGGGCTCAGAAAGGTGTTCTCAAGGATTCCAAGAGACTTGAGTCGTTCTGTTGTTAGCCGTTCTGACGGAACGAACTCGACGGGGTCAGGAGAGAGTGGTGGAAGTGTGGCAAGAGGATCCTCAGGAAAGTGGCGTTTGATCTTTGCGTGTTCGGGTAAGATTCCGGGGACTGGGTTAGCCTTCTTAGCCACACTTTTATAAACCATGACACCTGCTTCATTGAATGAGAACGTCGACGCAAGTAACGACTGGGCGACTGGTAGTGCATCAGATATTCGGAGATCGGGAGCACTCGGCGATCGGATCGGCTCAGCCGGACCTAACACATTCTGCCATGCTTCAACCACATCCATCATGCACGAAATTCCATAGGCTTGCGCGGCTGGGCGTACTCGCTCCTTAGTGACAACAATTCGGCCTCTGTTTGAATTGTTCTTTCTGGCCCCAAATCCGGATTGATACGCCATCGTCGGTTTCCCACTTTTGGAGACGGACACCACGCTGCCACGGACGACCAAGCAGGATACGATATGGTGCATTGGGGACGACGAACGCGTGAGCAAATGTTTTCAATCCATTAACCATGATGGCTAACTTCTCAGCACAGCCAGGAAGCTGCTCCTTCGCGCCATTGGCAGTCTCCATAAGCATAGTGCGATGCTTGTTTACGTCGACTCCAAGCTCGCTCGCGAAGTCCGCGCGAATAACACAAATTTCGGATCCATCATCAAGAAGAGCGGCTTCGGGCAGTTTTTTCTGCTATAACCACATCAATGATGCGCAGCGGGGTGGAATAGTCGAGCGCGAGTGGCGGATCTTTGCCCGGATCGGTGGATGAGACATTGGAGACGATAGAGGGAATAGGAACATGAACAGTACGTTCATTTGCGACCGCTTCTTTCTGAAGATCGGGACTGATAGCATACAGGTCGCGAATCGGGATAGTGACTTGCGTCTCGAGTATCTGCTGGTAGACGCGTGATACGGCAGTGGGATCATGGAGTTTCGACTGGAATCGGAAGGCAGGACGACGCGGCTCATCTGTGAGTACTTCTTTCTCTAATTTCTGGCCTTGCTCGTCTGACTGGCATCGTCGTTCGGTGAATAGCGGATTTAGATCCTCCTTGGTATTATTGGGTATCTTTGGAATCACAGGAAGAGGAGTGTTCGTAGTCGTCTCTTCAATCTGAATATCTGGTATTGGCTTTGGAATCGTAGTGGACGGAATCTTGGGAATGGGAAGCTTGGTGGTATCTGACTCCACCTCGGTAGTTTCTGATGCTTTCTTCTTTGCTTGAGCTCGTGTAACAGCCGCAATGTCGGCAATATCTCCTTCGGAATCCTCTGCATCAGCATCCATTTGCAGAAATCCCCACCATACGTTGTCGGCATCCTCGTCTTCGGCTAGGATAACCTCCTCCTTCTCCTCCTCGACCACCTCAGCAATAGTCGCAGCCGATATGCTGATATGGCCTCTGTCAATCGCCGTGCAGTCTAAAAACCCGGTGTCTTCTCTTGGCTAGTCGAGGCGGAAGTGGCAGCAGCACTGCTTGAAGGAGTAGGGAGCGGTCCGCCATATACCTCGTCGACTGACCCAATGAGACCACGAGGATGATAACGAACACGAGAGCCATCGGGGAAGCAAACCAGTCGTTCGGCAGAGATGATAACTCTGCCTGCCTTGATATAGAGAGCAACAATCTTGCAGTCGGATATGACATGACCAAGGCCATGACAGAAGTAGCAGCTCCTTTGACTGCTTGTAGAACCGGAGGTATAGGTATGCTGTCCATTGGACTTTGGGTTCTGATATTGGAATGTTGTTGCAGCGAAAGCTTGTGCTTGCACCTGTGAGATAAGAGGCTGAAGCATTGTCTGGAAGGCTGTAGTCTGAGCAAGACTAAGCTTCTCGAGAGCAGCGGTAAGGTCATCCACAGCTACAGTCTTTGTCTGAACTTTAGACTGAGGCTTTTCTTTAGGCTCTTCTTCATCGTCAGAGCGGTCTGTTTTCTTGGCCTTCCGGGAAGATTTCCGATGTGAACGCACATCATCGTCATCATCGGAGGAGTCCTCATCATAGGATTGGGACTTCAAGACCCATCGACCTGCAGACATGACTTCCTCAATCTTGGGAGGTGTGTCACGGTCCCAGCTGACATTGACATGGCTGATACGGTCTTCGATGCGACTGCGAACAGACTTGTGGATGCCCTTCCAGAAGAATCGCTGCATCTCATTGTCAGATATGGTTCCTTTCTTCTTCAGGCCTCGCGCGATGGGTGTGAACTCGCGGTGGTAGGTCTCGAGATCTTCTTCATCTGTAAGACGTTCACGGCGTGCTCGTCGGACGAGATCCTCTAGACTGCGCATGGTGAACTTGTTTGCCTTCCGAGCGGAGGCATAGAAGACATCGGTGAGGTCCTTCTTGAATAAGACCCAGTCACATTTGGTAACATCTTCATTGTAGCCATCGGAGGACTTCCACAATTGTTTAGCCTCGCTGTCAGCATAGCGAACAGCACCATGAACTTTCTCCTCATCCGTGAGGCTGTGCACTGTAGCAAGTGCCTCAAACTCGCGAAGGAAATCATCAAGCTCATCGGCTTGACCCGAATGGAAGCGCGGGGCATCATCACTTCGACGAGTGGGCAGAGATCCGAGCCCAGTTGCCATGACCGGTGGAAGTGATGCTGGTGTGGGTGGAGGCGGTGACAGTGGTAAGGGTACTGCAGCTTCGGGCAGCAGCACAAATGTGGGAATAGGTAATGAAGGTGGGAGCACAAAAGGCTCAGATAAAATTGGAATGAAAGGTGCAGGCAGAGAGCTGCGCTCTTCGGAAAATATGGGTGGCAATAACGGAGAATGAAACGGGGGTGATGCCGCAGGTAAGGACTGTGAGGAAGAAGATGAATTCGGCGGAGACGGCAACGGTGAGGGCAAAGGAGACGGTGGAGATACAGGTGACTCAGGTGGCGGTGTGAGTGCCCGTTGGAAGACTAGGTTCTCGAGGCGTTCCTCGAGTGCTAGTGCTTCGCCTTGGTTCCTGGTACGGATGCGCGGGTGCAAGATGCGCTCAGGATCGTCGACGGAATCAACGAGAGAGCCGGCTCTTGTACGTGTACTTTGCCTTGTATCCGTTGTGAACAACGAACAGCGGGTCTGAAGGCAGACGATTTATTCGATGCGGTGGGCTCCAGATGTAAGTGCACTGTTCTCGGGGAGAACAGAGACTATCGGACTGTGATGAGTGGAAGAAAGATAGATATATTAGTGGTGTGATATGTGCTATATACTAAGAATCTACACTTGTGTCTGGAACTGTGTGTGGTCCGAGGCATGAGTACTAGGCACATCTAGGATGTGCCTCGGGCTGTCCGTACTGTACGCGCAGAGCGCGTCAGTGCTCTACACAGATATTCAGCTTACATTTTCCGCCACTCCATCTCTCCCAAAGCGTGAGTAACACTCCGAATTGATCCCCTACGATGTGTTCATTGAAATCGATTTCTTCTGCAGCGCCTGCAAGCGTCTTGCATTTCAAGAGAATAAGGAAGCCCGGTTTCCGAGCATCGCGGTCTCAGCCTGAGGGTGTCTCGCTCACACTGGAAACTGAGCCGCCAGAATCCCATAAGTTTCCAGCGTCAGGAAAGGTACGAATCAAACTCGGACCATGTGCGTTCTTTCCCCCGTGGCACGGCGTTGGGTTCTGAAGCGTTTTCGTAGCAAGCACAGATGATGAATTCCGAGACTCTGTACGCCTTCTCACACAGTTGCCCAAACACGTCAAAATTCCTATCAACAATCTGCTGTTCCAGTCCATGACGGAACGCTGCCATTCCTTTCCCCATCCTGCAGGCCGTGCAATGCTTCTTGCAGACTTGGGCTGCTTCTTCGATGTACAAAGCTATTTGGGTGATGCGGATGGAGCGACCAACTATTACCGCTCTAGAGAGTGCTTCAGCCTGTCTTCTCGACAAGTGTTGACGCTCCCGCCTGCTCTGCAGCGCTTGTTTGCGCACCGCATCAGCGATGACCGACGCACAATGCGATGGCAGTGTATTCGCTTGACGTCTTTGGCGGTCACTCTCATATGCCACTATCTCGATTCGTCGTTTGAGTTGCAGGACCCCAATGACATTGACCGTGTTATTGCTCTTCTCGAATCTGCAGAGGGCATCGTATGGATGAACTGCGATTATCTGCACGATGTGGTCGAGTTCTGCAGTGCTCTAGGACAGGCATACTGGCTTCGCGCAGAAGTAACGGGATCATTAGTGGATCTCGACAAGGCAGTCAATGTCGTTGACATACATCTATCGTATCTCGTTGATGACATAGACTCGGCCATTGATTCAGAGATGGATGCCTCCAACCGCTACGCGCTGATCAATTATCTCATTTTGCGCGGAGCAGCGGGTCTGAGGCGTTTCCAGAGGTTGAGGGGGCGGCAGGATCTAGACAGCGCATTCAATCTTCTGAAAGCGGCTCTCATTCTCACTCAAGGTTTAAATTCAACCTGGATCGAGGAACTTTTGGCACAGGCATATCTTTCCAGTTACGAGACCTTCAACGACAGAAAAGATCTGGAAGAATGCATCCGGTTGAGGGATGATATCATTGGCCGACTCGGAGTCTCCTCCCCCGGAGCAGTGATACCTATTCCCTTGGTCTTGCCAGTGGACTCTTTCTTCGCTATTCACACGAAGGTCGTGATCCGGGTGATCTCACAAGAACGGTCATGATTTTGGAGGAGGGAATACAGCACAGGTCTGGTCCCTCTTTTTGAAGTATTATGCGACGCTGGGCTTCGTGCTTTCCAAGAAAGCTGAACAAGGGGGTGACCTGAAGGATTGTGAACGCGCCGTGAAAATCACCAAGGATGTTGTCAGGATGACCCCAGATGCATTAACGGTTAAACAATACTATCAATTTTATGCGGCAAATGCGCTTATCCTACGGTACACGATGCGAGGTGACAAGGAGGATCTACGCGCATCATCTTCCCTTCTTACATCCATTGCGCGAACGATCTCCAACCCGCCCCAGCTCCGGTTTATGGCCGTGTTACTACAACTGGACCAACTATTCGAGACTACATGGCCCATGCTCATGGAACTCCTCAGCACTGCAATGTCTATCCTCCCTAGTGTCACCCCACTCGGTCTACCTTTCCTCCATCGGTGCTTCATGCTCACTGGTCCATTTCTCCTGGGAACAGACATCCTTCGCTATGTCGAATTCCCGTCTTTCGCTGCTGCATATGCGATTGAGAACGAGGACCACGCAACGGCCATTGAATGGCTGGACCGAGGCCGATCAATTCTCTGGGAACAATTTGCCCAGCTCCGTGCGCCACTCCGGCTTGAAGGTGACGCGGATGATGCTGAACGACTTAGAACTCTTCAGCTGGAGCTTCTCCATGACACGGTTCTAATGAAACTTAATAATTCCCAGGGGAAGACAAGGGAAGAGTTGAATAAACAAATCGGGGAACTTAGAGGTTCGGATATTGATTGGGAGCATGTCATACACGACGACGAAGATGAAGGGCAGAAGCTCAGGAGGCATGCCAAGCTGTGGGAGGGTGAAATGGCAAGATTATCAACCCTTGAGGACCCGGATTCGCACCAGCCTCTCCTACATCGTGTTGCCGCCGCCGGTATAGATGGACCTGTTGTCGTAATCAACATTGGTTCTAATCGATGCGACGCTCTCATCATCTTACCAGGATGTGTCGAAGACGCGGTGCATGTTCCTTTACCAGCACTCACGAAAGCTGATGTCATCCGCATGAAGAGAAACCTAATATCGCTTCTTGGAGACGACTTTTCGTTCAAAACTCCGTCTCGTTCCGCGTCGGTCAAGAGGGTACCAATCCGCGCCGACCTCGATACTGATCCGGAGGAGGAATTCCGTGAGCTCCTCAAGGAGCTTTGGGTCAAGATTGCTGAACCAATTCTCCATGCTTTGGGATTTAATGTCAGTGTGCGTAGATTTCATTTTGATGTGATACGTACCTTATATGTGCGATCCACAGTCGCTTCGTGCGGACTCTGAGCCCACCACTCGGTTGTACTGGTGTCCTACGCAACAGCTGACTCTGCTTCCCCTTCACGCAGCAGGCGATTACGACAAACCCGGTCCTGGCTTCCGAGTACACGACTTCGTCGTCTGCTCGTACGCCCCAGTCTTAACGCTCTGCTTCTCGCCAAAGCAAAGACCACCGTTCAACGCGAACCTGCTTCTAAGGAACAACACCGCATACTCGTTATCACCGTCTCTTCTCATCATGGTCAGCTACCCCTCTACGCCACCGAAGAAGAGGCATCAAATATCCGAAAACACGCTGCCGCATCCGATTGCGAATATATACATCTCGCAGAAAAGGACGCCACTCCTGAACGCGTCTTATCAGAGATGGCGCAGGCCACGTCGGTCCATATCGGATGCCATGCCGTCAACGACGGCGTAGATATATCCAAGAGCGCGCTTCTCCTCAGCGGAACGTCGAAGCTCACGCTCAAGGACATGATGACCACTTCCGCCATTCGGCCGGCAAATTGATAGTCCTATCTGCGTGTCAGACTGCCGCTGGGGACGAGGAGCTGCCAGCCGAGGCGCTGCATCTCGCTGCCGGGATGCTCTTTGCGGGTTACAGAAACGTGATTGCGACGATGTGGTCTATTCAGGATAGGCATGCCGTGGCGTGGCGGATGATGTCTATCGGTATATGCTCCAGAGTGAGGTGGCACCGGCGCGTGCACTGCATCTTGCTATGCAGAAGCTCAGAGCGAAAGTTGGGGAGAAAGAGTTTTTGCAATGGGTACCCTACGTACACCTGGGGGTTTGAGTCGAGAAAGCAGTAACCATTACGAATGTATTCAATCTAGTTAAGGCTCCTTAAGCATTGTATCACGAATAAAATAACACGTACTACATTTTCTCAGCTCACCTCCAGACTCCCAGCTAATGTGCCCATGAAAGAGGAGATGTCTGTAAGTCATATTTCTCGTAAAATCAATGCGTCGAAGAGGGCCATTTTGGTTTATGGCCAAGATCAACCTGGCGACTCGACTTTAATAAGACGCGGAATATTCCGGCCGAAGAGCGAGGTAAAGGTTTACCGTTGTCGGCTCTTCCGCTCCTTCACAATGACCATGGTCACCATGTGTTGGTGGGAACTCGCGACTAGGAATATTCATCGCTTCTCTTTCCTCGCCTTGTGATCCATCACCTCCCCGTCAGGTGCCGCAGACTTGAATAGCCCAGGCAGTCACGGCGTACTATAGAGCATACCTTATAAACGAGTTGGAATCATAGAGTGTCAGCATTGTTTCTACGAAATGCTCTTCGCGCGACTTGTCTTCGTCTGCTCTCTGGCGCCTTTTTTCCTCCCCACCGCAGGCAGCGACGCGTTTGTGGTGGACACTGGATATGCTAAATATCTGGGCAACCATACTTTGCCTAATACTGTGGCCTATCTGGGCATCCCGTATGCTGAGCCTCCGCTTGCAGACCGACGTTTTAGGTCGCCACTTCCGCTCAACACAACTCGTATCACTTTGGAATCCGGACATCGGCCTATTGACGCGAGGTCGTATCCGGATTTCTGCATACAGGGAACAGTGTCAGGTATACCATTGCGTTCGGTTCCGCTAATGTCTGCTGATTCTGATCACAGGTACTTTTGGTGGTGCTGGATCTGAGGATTGCCTCAAGATCAACATCTATGCGCCTACTTCGGGTAACAATCGTGCGTGCGGATGATCCTCCAAACACGGCCCGGCTAACAACGTGCATAGTTCCCGTGCTCGTGTACTTCCATGGCGGTGGCTACATTAGAGGTAACCCTGCCAACTTCCTTTCGACCACTGGATCGAACAGAGTCCCGACATTGTCGCCGTCACGGTTTACTATCGCTCTCCTCCTTTGGTTTCCTTGCTATTCCCGAGTTCAACGATTCCTCCAATGGAGATTTCAACGCCGGCTTCTTGGACCAACTTGAGGCCCTGCGATGGGTTCGACAACATATCGCGTCGTTTGGCGGCGACCCAAGTAAAGTGACAATTAATGGACAAAGCGCCGGCGGAGGCTCGGTAGTACTGCACCTCATTGCTAATCATGGAAGCGAGAGACTGTTCTCTGGTGCCGTACCCCAGAGCATCTATCGTACACCAATGCCGCTTCCGGAACTGTGCACGGTAAACTTGCAAGTCATGGGGTGACATCTAAGCTGACAGACCTCTTAGCCTCTGTTTGATTTCTTTGCCCAAGAAGCTGGGTGTGGAGATGGCGACGTCAAGTCTCGATTGGCCTGTTTACGCAGCGCTGACCTTAGCGCACTCACTCGTGCCCAAGATTTGCCTAGTTTAAATCGTACTCTCTTGTCTGTCATTCCGCGACTTCCTGCTATCGCTCACTGACTGTATCTAGCCCCGGACCGTACTACGAATTCCATCCCGTAATAGACGGCAACGTGTTTACGGAGACTCCAACACGCTCTCTTCTTTCTGGTATCTTCGCGAAGGTGCCTGTTCTGGTTGGGCAAGTTACTATACAGTCTATACAGCATCGTGCTCATATTCTTGTCTACCAGAGCAACTTCCAACGAGACTGGCCCCGCGACATCGGGGGATATTGTGACTGCCATGAAAGCGATGTATCCCGGTCTTAGCGACGAAGATACAGAGGAATTCATCAAAGTACTATTACACATTCTCAAGCCTTGGCTACTTGACTGATGTGAGGGCCTAGCTATATCCTGCATCCGATTTCGCCTCGGACGAACAACGCATTAGGACTATTACTGGGGAATCCCGCTTTCGATGTGGTGTAAGTCGTGCTTTCGCTTCCCAGTATGCTCCAGTCGTCTCATCCTTTCCGCAGCAAACAATCGTAGGCGACGCATTTTCTAGAAACGGAGTCGATACATGGGCCTACCGATACAATCAGCCCAACCCCAGCGCCGGCGGCGAACCTGGGGTTGTCGAACACGCTGCCGAGAATTGGATGATGTTCCGGGGGAGCAACACTGGGTGAGAGGCGCGTCGCGCTGGTCAGGGTCAAGTACTGACGAGGTTACAGTTTAAACGGCACTGGCACGTTTACGCCCATGACAGACGCCGAAAATGCCTTTGCTGCGGAGCTGATCGCGTATTGGATTTCCTTTGTACGTTCTGGCAACCCGAATACGTTCAAGCTCGACCGCTCGCCTGTGTGGACTGGATTTAATGACGCTGGAAACCTCGAGCGGATGGTGTTACAGCAAACCGAGGTGAAGGGCGAAAGCGGAAGTTTTGTGGAAAACGAACCAGCAAAGGAGGCAGCTCGTTGCGCTTTTGTTGCAGGAAAAGCAGGAGCCGAGCAGAATTAACGTTCATGTCTGTGTGAGTAATGTGAACAATTGACTATGATGTGCTGCGAAACTCTACCATCATTCATCATATTTCTTGAGCAAGTTTAGGTCCACAAACGATGCTAGCCTTGTCTCGTCGTCTTGGACTTGAATTAACAGTGACGCCGACCAATTTGTGGCTTACTCAACACCGGCAGACTTCTGCTTGCAGTGCTCATCATGATCCTGCGAATGCTCTTCGAAACTGTCCGAAATGAAAGCATATGACCTTCGCTAATAGCTTCTGTCCCAATATGTGGCGCCCAGGCAGTGCACATACTGTTCTTTGATCGCACATTCAACGGCACGGGGCACCTTGGCTGTCCAAAGCATTCGTACGCGTACGTTCGTCGTATTAAACACAGCATTTACTTACGTCCAGTCATAGCGCAATCATCCGACCAATTTTCTTTTCTTCTTATAGCACGCTTATTCTATCCCACGTTTGCTACGGCTTTCTTCTCTGTCAACCGCGTCACCGTATCGTGGCCCAGGATTGCTTCATCGTCTAAGACCTTAAGCGCTGTACCATTCGAGGTATCTGCCTCATGACAAGCAGCATGGCATCACAGCCTCTCCATGTATTACGCGAATCAAACTCAAGGCCTCCTTCGCATTCGCCGTGCTTGCTGTCGTTCGACACACACCTTGGCTTCTTTTCCGCTCAAGTGCCACAGCCATTGGCTGTATAAAATTACTCAGCTATTACGCATATATATGCGCTTTCAACCGCACGCTCCAACTCAGGCTACCATGAACATCACCATTATTCCTACTCCTCCTCCAGCCCCGGTGACAGACTCCGCTGTTCAAGTCCCCAGCCGACTCTACTCCGGTCTACAGACTCTCCTCCTGTGTACAGTGGTCGCTGTCGCGTGGCTCATAGGCCTCTCCCTCCTCATCATCACCTACGCCACCTTCACCCTCCTCGGCTACGCCCTCCTCTCCATCTCCACCATCCCCACGGCCACGCCCTCTCCGTCTTCTATGCATCCCTCATCGGCGGCGCCGTCCTCCTCCCCCCAATCTGCATCACATCCGAAGTCGCATTCCAATACACGTGCCGCTGCATCTTCCCGCGGTACCGCGAGTCCTACATCTCCATGCTATGGATGGAATACGTCCCACGTGCTCTTATCATTCCCGTGTTTTTGGGTGGTGACGCTTTGGGGTTGAAGATTCTGGTAGGGTCCCCGTTTAATGAGGCGAGGCTTGTGGATAAGGGTCATTTGGTGGCGGCTAGTGCGCTTGGAGGATTTATTTTTCAAATGATCTATGAGGTTTTGAGAGCACTGATTGTGATGGTCACGATGTCATGCTGCGAGTAGGAATTACTAGGGCTTTGGTTTGCCAACCTGTGGGCGGATGCTTGGAATCTGAATCGAGTTGATTTGTTCCTAGAGAACCCACGAACAATCTCTTGGCTTTGCGGGCGTTCGCGCAGTTTTATATGTCTAAACGAGCGTTATTAGTGTTGTGCAGCATAAAACAGGTAGAAAGCGATACGCACATAGTTCAGCACCCACAGATGATAGACGGTCGGAAGGCGAAAATGGCGGTACATCACAGTTCAGCTGACGCTAGCCTCAGCCGTGCGCAGTCCATCATCCTGCCCCTCATCGTGCGCCGCGGGCTGATGTACGTTATAAAGCTGCGTGCGACGCTGACGACAGGTTCTCCGGGGCTGTACACGCAACCGTAGTGCACGCAGACCCTCGTTCGGGTGAAGGCTCCGCCGCCGCATCGTCCAGACAAATGCCCGCATCAACGTCATCTGAAGGAAGAGTTAATGGAGAGTGTCGTCAATACCTAAATGTAAAAAGTTAACTAAAGTCCTGAAGAGGGAACCGAGTGCTCAAACGCTCACCAATTGGCGAAAGATGCGACTGCGCATAGTCGAGGATTATGCCCCCATGGGAGGGTGATCGGTGAAGAAGCGTTCCAATGCTCCCCCATTTTCTCGTCGGGCATCCTCTCCACTCCGCATTTGGCGAAACACCGGTGAGGACGAATGATCAGCGTCGTGCGTCCCGAAGTCCCTATTCTATCGACCTGGACCACCAAGTTCAGGAAGGATGCAAAGGGCGGATCGTCTTTAGACTATCCAGCAGTATCGTCTTGGGCCGTGCTATATCTAGGGTAGGCGGATGAGAAGGGTTCCATTGAGAGAGATGGAGGGACCGTACCAAATGAAAATACTCAAGACAAGAGAAGAGGAGGACGGACTGCAAGGCTATAGTGCTGGCGATCTCGGTCTACACATGTCGCGATTTGGTGTTGCTGAAAGGCACTGCTGCTATTGGCGCTAGCATAACCGCATGTACTGGCGAGCGCGTCCGCTCCAACGTGTGTTTTCGATTCCCGTCTTTGGAGTCTACCCTCTGCGTTCGATCCCTAGCAGTCAGCCTGCGAGAAACCACCCGGACGAAGTATTGACAAGTGTGGTGAGCGGAATGGCCGTATGGTCGCGTTTGTGTGGGATTCGGCGTTTGTGTATCAAGGTACATCAGCCTGGCACGACGAAAATGTAGGATAGAATTCGGTACAAGACGGCGAGGTCAAGACCATCGAATACATTCGGTGCAAAACAATTCGTCCAAGTGAGCAATACTGAGCAGGGTGAAAAGGGACTGATATCAGCGCGCCGACACTAATAGCAGCGTTATGGATACGCACATTATATACCCGTACAGCGCTCTTTAGGTACAGCGCTCTGTAGGCACGCCTAGACATAAATTCCCATGTTTCGTGGCGGTTCCAGTCAGCGGTCGTGTCTTCGTCGTCGTTGTCGATGGTGAACAGAGACTGAGCAGAAAGCAAGGAAGGAGGAGATAGAGTTACAGGTAACACTGACTAATACGTGATGTGTGAGCTTACGAAACCGCCTCAGGCCTCAACTTCAAGCCAACACTCATCTCAAAACAGCTTTCATATTGACCTCATTTCCCGGCCATTCTGGCATCGTTAATCATGAACTGCACTACTAAACTCTATTTGGGCGACCGCTTGTCAACGATTCGTAGGTGAGCGATAATAATCGCTCCCTTACACCGGCCGCGTGTCAGTCTCTTGATCTCATTAATTGATATGCACCTTCCCTCCGCTCAAGCGCCACTTGGCGGGCTGTGTGCCTTCTAGTACTGCCATTCAGAATACATATATAAGCACTTGCTCTCCCGCCTCCTCTTCCGCTCACAGCTTCACCCGATACCTCCCACTAATAAATATTGCCGATCCCAAGGACAATGCAGTTATCCGCCAAACAGATGCTTATTCCCGGGTGTTGCATCATCCTCTGCCTCGTCACCGTTCTCTACGCCGCCTTCACAGTCCTCGGCTATGCCCTCCTCTCCATCTCCACAATTCCCGCGGCCATGCCCTCTCCGTCCTCTACGCATCCCTCATCGGCGGGATCATCATCATCCCCCCGTCTGCATCGCATGCCCACTTGCACTGCATGCTGAGCACTACTCAACTTACCGATTCATCACTCAATGGATGAAATACGTCCCGCGCGTTTTCATCACGCCCGTGTTTCTAGGCGGCAGCGCTTTGGGCATGGCGATTTTGCGGCGGTCCTCCTTTGACGGCGCTCATGTGGATATGGGTCACCTGGTGGCCGTCAGTGCACTAGGAGGATGCCTTTTCGAAATAATCTATGAGGCCCCCAGAGCATTTATCTCATCAATTATGTGCGCTCATTGTTTTGGCGAGCGTATGGATTCAGACAGCGAAGACTCAGTGGAATAGAGATCGTTACTTGTTGGACTGAAAGTCTCTTCTGTAGTGTTCTATTTTCTTCATACCATGTAGTTACTCGATCTGTATTCAAGTTGTGGCGCCCAAAACTTACTTTGAAATACGCAGACTAGAGTACTGTCCCTAGCGCGTGCACAAAGAGTCCTCGATGAATTCATGCACCGTTAATGTGAACCTTTCCTGTATCTTATCAACACAGCAATGCTTAATCACTTACACGCTTCAACCATCAACGCGCGAATGTTCAGTACAGCCGCGGCCTGCCTCACTTTTAGTACAGTAGCACATCACAGCCCAAAGTTCATCTCAGTGCCCATACTGAACTCGAAGCCTCCTTCTCATTCATTTACCGCAACACGGCACCGGCATGACCTTCTTTTCGTTGAAGCGCCACATTTATTGACTCGTTGCAGTCCTCGCTTTCACGAGTCTGCCGGAGATGGAATCATCAGACGTTGGCGGATAGCCCCGAGTCTGTCTGGAGGTGTGGCGCCCACTGGGTAGTACACGTACTGTTAGTAGCGCGTGTATAGCGGCATCTCGCACGTTCGTTCAATTTTATCAACACAGCATACAAAGTATACACTCATATTGCGGTCATTAAATTGCGTCAGCAATGATCGCATGTTGCCACACCACACTTCAATTCATCTTGAATCTTGATTCTCAACACCCCAAATCAAACTTTGGATTCTTTTACCTCAATGCGGCGCCACTTGAACACTAACTCGCCAAGGCACGATCTGTATATATAATCTCCCAGCCTCGCTGCTAAACCCAACCCACTGCCATGTCCACTCCAGTTACTCTTGACTCAGCCGCCCCCGAGACAGAGGTCGCTCCTCCGCCTTCTCCGAACGAAACGGAAACACCTCCCGCACGTCTATGGACACCTCTATTTATCGCAAAAATCGCAGCACTGTGGGCCATAAGCGTCCCCATCCTTACCGTCCTCTACGCCGCCTTCACACTGCTAGGCTACGCCCTGCTCTCCATCACCACCATACCCCAGGGCCAATCCCTCTCCGTCTTCTACGCCGCCCTCATCGGCAGCGGCATACTCCTTGCCCCAATCTGCATCCTCTCGCTCCCACTCGGCCTCCACCCGCGAGGTACTTTTTCTCCTCCCTCTCCAAATTCGGCATGCAGCACCTCCCGAGCGTCTTCATCGTACCAGTGATTTTGGGTGGCAGCGCTTTGGGCTTGAAGATTTTGCAGGTGTCTGGTGCCTCGGCTCGGCTGGGAGACGTTGTGGATCGGGGTCATTTGGTGGCGGCCAGTGCCCTGGGCGGCTATGTATTTCGGATGATCCTTGAGCTTTTGAAGGCCCGCTTCCTGGGGGTGCTTAAAACCTCCCGACAGCACCAATCATAGATTCAGAGTTCCTCCCATCGCCATAGCTGTTCATGGCATGTTGAATAATATTCCAAAACAGTACTTGAATTGAACGTGTTCCATAAATAAGTGATAAATTATCGTCGCCAGCTAGATAGAGTGTTCACACCTAAACTTCGCCAATCCGTCTTCTGCATGACATCGTCATAGCAGGCAGACCCTTTTCCATCTCTTCAATCAATTCCAACACGTCGCTCGCGCACCCGAAGGACAATGAGAACCCGGCACCGCCTTGTCCGTAGGAGTGCACAATACGGCTACTGGACCCGTCGCTGCGTGGGCGAAGTTCGCGTTCGACGCGTACATTAGAGCCACGGAACGGACGAAGACCTTGCACTAAGGGCGCGTCGGGGTCATATTCTGCGTGCTCTAAGCCGGGAACAAAGTTGTTGCAGCGCTGACGCATGCGTACAATCTCGGGACTATCGAGTGTGAGGTCGAGTTCGTATTTATGAGGCTGGGCCAATCCTGAGGAAAGTACTAGTATGTCAACTTGAGGAACTTCAAATTCAAAGAAGACTGTGAACGTACCTCCAAGGATCAAAATATTATCGTTGCGGGGGACGATGAAGACAATATCCTCGTCCTCTCCTCTAGTATCGTCATGAGTGACGGCGAGGGCCTCCGTAACTCTGGGGAATTTGGTGCCGTCGTTGACCACCCGGATGAGTGCGCCGCGAAGTGGGTAGACAGACTCGTCGCCAGCGAGTTCAAGGCCGGCCAAGCCAGTCGCGTTGACAATGGCGTCAGCTCCGTACTCGGCAAGTAGCTCTTCCTCCTGGTCGAGAAGATCGCCATTGATGGGGCGCGTCTCCATAACCGCGCCTTTGCAGACGAGAACAAAGCGAAGCCAGTGCACGTAAGCATCTGTATCGATGACTGGGGCAAGGTGTTGATAGGCGTCGACAACGCCAGCCTTCTGGTTGACTTCGTGTTCGTGTACGATGTTGGCATCGCGTCTGACGCCCTTGATCTGGCATACTGATCAGTATCGTTGCTTTCGTAAAACAAGTGAAAGATGCATACATCTTTCTGCGCCATGATCTCCTCGAACTTGTCAAGCTGACCACAGTCGGGCATATCTTCCATCTTCTGGTCGAAGAAAAAGTTGGCCATGCGCATCTGCACGCCGTGGTCAAGGTAGTCGTCGCGGGGCATAATCTCCTGGAGTTTATTGAAAGCACGGTACGCGGTCATGCACCAGCGTTTCGAGTTGTGGAGGGAGATGACCTGCGATTTAAGGTAAGAACACGATCAAATCATGGAGAAAGTTATGTACATCAGTGTGCTTTCCACAAACAGCTGGCGGAAATTCCCAGAGAGCTCCCGCAATCTGAGATGTAATTCGGTTTTTAGGATCCGCCCAGCGCTCAGCGACGATGGTAACATCGTAGCCGGCATCCAGAAGCGCCCAAGCAGTCTGAAAGCATTCTTAATATCACGTACACAGTTAGCAGATAGCAAACACCTACAGTGAAACCGGTAACACCACCACCAACAACCAAGATGCGCTTCTTGGGAACATCTGGATTCGGTTGGGCAAGCCGGCCTTGCTGAAAGACGAGCTCGTCATCGAGGCGAGTCAAGAAGAAGTCGGGAGAGGAGGCGATAGACATGGTGTGTATGAGAAAGTGTATCTGTGTCTGTGTGTCGACTGATGATACGTCGCCTTCAACGAATCCATCTTATATACCAATCGCCACCAGGCTCTGCAAGTCGTTTCCGCGGCACCCTGCCATACGCGCAAATCCCCCGGTCACGACTACTGACGCGCGGAGGTGGACGACCCCAGGTTCACCTCGATGAAAGATATCATCCGCCTCGGACCGAAGGCTGCCAGCTCTTACTGACTAGCAGTAGAGGTTTTCGGCGGATTATGGGAACGAAGACTGTCCCGCAGACGCGGTCAATTCTGAATTTCGGTGAGCAGGAGTTGCAAGAAGCAGTAGTCGAAGGAGAGGTACTTACGGATTATCGTTGAGACGCATCGGAATGCAGGGCAGTCTCCGCAGGTGACCGCACGACGAAGCACATCATCCAGACCCTACCGAGGACACTCGTGCAATTAACGCACGGAAGACATCAATGTAAGGTCGAGTTTTCACGTTTAGTCTGGACCATTGGGAATATCCTGCGACGACATCGGGATAAGGCCGATGAATTCCCAAATTGATGAAAAGAAAAACCCTTGGTCGTGTAGTTGACACGGAAGGAGCTGGAAGATAGCTTGGACAAAGGAAAGCTCTGAAAGCCATGTTGTCCAAGAACCTCCAACTGTCCCCAACTATGGTAAACAGAGAGAGTCGTATGACGCTCGTGCCGTTTCCTTCGCCGGAACGCGAGGTAACGAGCGGAATCTTGATGCGCAAGCCCAGATCCATGGCTATAATTGATGTGCATCGTAGATTAGATCGCCTCGGAATGCGAACCCACGAATCCGCCGAGTTCGACGAAGATGGAAAGGATGCTGGTAATCCGACTACCAGGCCCAGTCTGTAAGATGTGTCGGCGTGTCAGTTTGTGTGATGAGTAACAATTTCATACGTGTTCGAGTTCCAAAGTGTCTGTTACTGGACCAATCCAAGGCGGCGTAGGCCGAGAGTCACTAGTCACTGAGCACGGGAGCCTTTTGACGATTGTAGGATTTTGGGACCCACGCAAGGTTGTAAAAATGATGATGGTTGAGAGCAAGTTTCGGATCCGGTCGGGTCGCGGCCCGTGATGGATGTCGTGCATAGTACTGGACACGGTCATGGATGCGTGCAGACGTTCTTACTATTGATCTCTACTAACTACAGCCTGAAACTTGGGAAATATTAACGATTATTCGTATGACCGTATCACTCAGATCCTTTCATCGCCTACCACAACCGTCTTCATATTCACCGACTTGAGCCTCGGAAGACGCATTAAGTTTATCTCTACGTCCTTCCATGCCGCCATTGAATGCTGCATCTCCGACGCCGCGCGCGCGTTGGTATACAGGAGGTCCACCGTCAGGTGCTCTGGGTTGACGGCCGCCCCTCTGATTAGGTGACTGGGCCACCATCCCGTCCAAGACGAAGTGAAGCCATAAAGAGACAGGTGGAGTGACTTGATTTTTTGTAAGGGAAAGATGGGTATCTCCACCGCCAATAGTTGCTGCGCTGTACCACCGGTGAGTGAATCAGTTAGAAGACATGGCTTGAGACTTACTGCCTGGATGGCTAATGTCACCCATGGGACCGTTAATTGTCAAGGTGATGAGATTTGGCAGTTGGGGAATGAGTTTTGAGATGATGCAGAGTTCCCTGGCAGTATACGTCTCCAGGATGAGACCTTGCAAGTCCCTCAACCATCCGCTAGCAGCGTTATCGAACAGGCAAACGCACAGGGGCGATGTTACCATGTCCGCCGAAAGAGACATTTCGGTGAGGCGCACATTCCCAGAGTCGAACGACAGAGACGTGCCCATCACAGGCACGTTTTGAAGACGAAGCGACGAGACCGAAGGGAAGTAGGAAAGAACCGTGAATATAGATTGGGGGGTTGGGAGGAAAACTTTGCTCAGACCGAGTATGCGGACTCTGAGAGACGCTATGGTAGGAAGAAGACCACCTGGGCCGATGAAGGCATCTAGTCTAGCCATTTGCATCAGTTCGATGTCATCCACATTGGTAACCGCATGGATAAGGCGGCCCAAGAAGGCGTCCTCATGAACGTATCTGCGACCAGTCGTAGAGCTGGAGAACTCGCCGGGAACAATTCGAAGTCGGCGAACGTATGACAGTATGTGAGGTGACATTTCGAGAAGAGGGATGTAGCTTGAGGGCGACTTTGTGTTTGGCGACAACACCAATTCGTGGAATAGAAGCTTCTGGGAGCAGACCCGGAGACACTGGGCTGTACAAGCCAGTGCCATAAGGGACGGGTGGTCATCGAAAAGCCAGGCGACAATTTCGTCAAGCAGTTCTTGTGGGAGCATGAAAGTACTCAGCATGAAGGGCGATTTTGGGAAGATGGACGATAAGTACACCCTTTTATAGGCTTCTGAGAGCACGGAAGCTAATGGAGAGTCCTCGTAGTTGATGGTAGATAGGTGCTAGTAGTACCCATGGACTGTTCAGTGCATGTTTGTCCGCGCCACAGCAGGAGATTACCTTATGGAGACGAAGATTGAAGCTGGAGGTATTTCCGAGGGAGATCTAGGCATGAATAGGCGCGAGGACGTGCAGGGAAGCAGATCCGCTAAAGACCATGGAGGGAAGAGGTCAAACCGATTGCCGACGGATGTAGAGGCCGGTATCTCCGTGTTCGAGTTCCTACCCGACTCTCATGATGTTTTCCCGTCTTTCCATACGGAGCCTACTTCTCCTTTATACGACGCCGTGGACTTACATTGGACGTTTAACATCTTGTTCTCGCTGACCAATAAGACACAGTTGGTACTGGCAAGTGCGCTGGCGTTTTCTTGCCGAAAGCTCGTACAACTTACCGTTTTTGAAGAAGTAAGGCCTTTGATAGACTTGATCTGCTCGGACTTAACTTCTTGTCTGGTCCTCGGTAAGATCTTTCATCTGATCAGCTCAGATTCAGTTCAGCTCGCACTCCGGCAACTTAATAAAATTCGCATTGTTGCATGCATATGCCAGTCGACTGCTCTTTTGCTGCCAGTGTGCGATAATTCTGGGCGCAATGTTTAACATGCAGTTCCGTGCCCTGCGATTTGCTGAACAAATACTTCTGAAGATTTACACTTATATACAAGCCCTCATCGATTCATCCGAGGGGGTCGTTCACATCTGACATCACCCGGGGTCTGCCTGTCCTCCGCGCTGAACCCTACATGGACCTGCAGCTCGTCAGGGTGCCGCGGATGAACACGACGTGGTCGTTCTCCGAGCACTTTACGAGTCGCGGTCGCAGGATTGGTATATAACATGGACGTGTTCAGGAAGTTGGATTATCACCAACAGTTGCCGCTCAGACTCATCTCTTCTAACCAACAATGTCTATCGCCTCCTCTCCAGACTTCTTCTTGACTCGCCTCGGCGACGAGCTTGTCCTGCAACAAGGCCAGCCTCCCCAAGCGAACCCAAATGTTCCAAGGAAGCGCATTTTAGTTGTTGGCGGTGGTGTCACCGGCTTTACTGTAGGTCTTTGTTAGTCTCTCCTGACTCCAATATTCTAATAGTCCCTTCAGAGTGCTTGGGCACTCTTAGACGCCGGTTACGATGTAACTGTCATCGCCGAACGATGGGCTGACCCCAAGAACCGCATCACTTCTCAAATTGCTGGCGCTTTGTGGGAATTCCCGCCAGCTGTTTGTGGGAAACACACCGACGTAAATGACTTCTCCCTTACATCGTTCGTGTTCTTACATTCCATTACAGGTCATCTCTCTTTACAACTCGAAGCGCTGGTGCATGACTGCATACCGCGTCTTCGACAAGCTTCAAGAGATCATGCCACGAAGCGACTACCTTGACCACGGTGTCCAGATGCGCATGGCCAATTTCTTCTTCGACCAAAAGATGGAGAACATGCCTGACAGGGGACAACTCGACAAGTATGAAGAGATTGTTTCTCAGAGCGATGTAAGAATTGATCTTTTCATTGACGAGGACGCACCTAATTCTTGTTATAGATCAAAGGAGTTCGACGTGACTCTAACATCGTCAATGAACACGAAGTTAACCAAAAGGCTGGTGTTGTCGATGCTTACCAGCACCTTGCACCGGTCATCGACACCGACGCTTACATGCACTGGCTGCGATTCGTGCTCGTCTGCAAGGGGGCAATCATGGAGACGCGCCGCATCAACGGCGATCTCCTCCACCAGGAGGAAGAGCTACTCGCCGAGTACGGCGCTGACGCGATCGTGAACGCTACTGGCTTGGCCGGTCTCGAACTCGCTGGAGATTCTTCTGTCTACCCCCTTCGAGGAGCTCTCATCCGAGTTGTCAACGACGGAAGCAAGTTCCCCAAAGTCACTGAGGCACTCGCTGTCACTCATGACGATACTCGGGGTGAAGACGAGGACATTGTCTTCATTGTCCCTCGCAACGACAACACGCTCATCCTTGGTGGTAAGTCACATCTGCATATTTCTTTGATTATGTTGTTCATTCGAATTCCTTCAGGATTGGCTCAGCCTCATAAATACGAACTCGACCTCACGCTGGACAGCCCCGAAATCATACGCATGCGTCAACGCTGCAACAACTTTGTACCTGGCCTTGAGCACGCTGAGTACGACCCCGACGCACCCTTGGTGCAAGGTCTCCGCCCATTCCGGGGTTCCAATGTCCGCGTTGAGCGTGAGTTACGCCCACGATCAGACGGGTCAATGAGCCGTATCGTTCATTCCTACGGCCAGGGTGGAGCTGGCTTCTCCCTCTCCTTTGGGTGTGCTAGCGACGTGTTGGAGTTGATTCAGGAGCTGGAAGTTGGTCTTCCCGCGACGAAGATGTCGCGCAGCGGCCGGCATCAGTGTACAGAGGCTCAAGCTTGAATTGGTTTCCGTGTAGGCTTGATTAACTTATTACTTATTTATTATGTCTGTTGTACCACGGAATACGAGGAAGTCTTCGTACTCTCGTTGGCCCCTCGAGTTACCGACAAGTTGAATGAGTATATGTCGCATTTACGCTTATTACATCTCGAATAGCTGCGCCACAAGTGCTACAAAATATTGTACTACAAAGAATATCCCTCGCAGGATGAACCTGGTTCCAATGCTGAAGGAAATGAATATATACCGGACAATAAAATGAACGCTTATCATAATATAAGTGAGGATCGAAACACAAACAGGAAACGAGTGTTTTGAAAAGAAGCAAAAGATAAGGGCCGTGCAGAAAATTGTGAACCACGGCCATTGAAGCATAATGATATAATTCACGAACACAGCACGCGGTACTTCACGGAACCAACGTCGGCCGAAGAATGGTTCAATTTCGTACTTCCGGAAGAAGGGTCTGCGCAGCCAGAGTGACAATGGCATCCCTGGCAAACGCGCCGAGCACAGCTCTTTGAACCACTCGGCGGCAAGAACTGGATGTCATCAGTACGATTCGGACAGCGAATAAAATCAGACCCACAAATTGAATAGTATCCAACGGCAGCCCTTCTAAAGTATACATCCAGATCCTCGCCAATCAGCTCCGGGAACGGCTCTGGCTCCCAATCGAAATTGAAAGCAAGGGTGCCACCATGTTCATCGTATCTCGGTGAGGCACACACGACGTCCTCGCTGGGTAGACGCCCTTCATCTGTTACGCATAGACAACTGTCAAGCGCGTCGACAGAAATCCGGGTCTGCTCGCGTCGGTACTCGTCGCTCCACTCGTCCGGCGGTAGGATTCTGCTGTCTGTCTGAACCCGCCATTCAATCGCGGCAGTAGCACCTTTATCTAGACGGACACTAAGTCGCGTGTAGGGCTGCTCATGAGGGAAGGTGCTGATCGTCTCGAAGACGAAATGGGTGGCGGCGGGAAAGCAGATGTGCGCGCCAACGAAGGATGAATGGTAGAGCTGTCTGAGGAGCGTTGAGTACGTGAGAGCTACCGCTAAATGATCAACCAGTTGCTCCTCGGTACGACGCCACTGATGATCGCCATACAACTGGACAGTTTGGACGATTATACGGCGCGTCTTTGAGGCAAAGTCCTTGGGGAAGTATATATGCGAGCGTCCTGTGGCGACGACGTGAAGAAGGTAGAAAAGATATTGCATGCTAGGAATGTAGACATCTCTAGACGCGATTATGTTGTAGATGGCGCGCCATTCGCGACTGACAAGGGGACAGGACTTCATGAAGTCGATTCGCTCCCACGCCACAAGTTCGTCGTGCCAGACCGTATTGAGAATTTTCTCAAGTAGTTCTGGGGGTATTTGATCCATCTGTCGAGAGCTTTTAGTCGGGTAAAAAGGCTGGTACAAAAGAAGAGAGATGGAAAGTCCGGGCCGGTGTTTTCCGGTCAAGTGATCAACAAAGGCCAACAACGTTCTCCTTTTTGATTGTTACTTATTCCAACCCGTTTTGACGACAAAATCGAAGGACGTGGATGGGGTAGACGCCCCCATAGGCGGAGAGTTGTACCCTTCATCTGACCTTGATGCACCATACCATCGTGACTTGGGACGACAACTACCTTCGATTCTTCCTGCTAAAGCTACCGCAAGGTCTCTCGGATCTCAACGTTCAACTTTAGCGCGTTTCTTACACTGACAGGGTCCTGCGCCAAATCTCGCCAAATCCTCAGGACTCCCCTTCGGATCCCGTGCGCACATAATTAGTGCCAGCGCCCTTGAAGCAGCATTCATATAAACCGTCACATGCACCACGACTTGCACGCTCATTTCTTGTCCCTCGTAGCCTTATGATCCTTTTCCCATACTCCCCTGGCCAGACAGGAATCCGAGACACGTAAATTTGCGACGGGTCTTTTACTCGCGACTGAAACCCTCCGCAGCGAAAACTCACGCTCTCACTCACACTTTCATCAGAACGTAATTTAGGCGGTTAGAAGGATCTGGAACCTTCAGCCCGCAAACCCGACGCGTATCATCTAACCTGGACGGATCTAGCGTTTGTACAGGCTTCGTGAACTCGGACCCATTTATCGAAGATCAAGCTTCTAGGACAACAGACTTGATTTAGACCTTTGGCATTCTACGTCTAATGCTAGTGCGACGGTAAGAGCACCGCCAATTTCCCAAAGGCATATGCGAGCTCATGTCTTGTTCAGGGCTCATTTCCGAAATTAATGGCCGGCGACGTTAAATGAACTGCTTCAGATGGAACCACGTCTGCAGAATACGGAGAAGTGTCAACTCGACAAGGATCAATTGAGAAGTTTTTTACTGGTGTCCACGAGACTGCGATTATCGAGCGCTCGACAATCGATCTGCAGATTCCCGTGTCTTCATTATAAAGCACCTTCTCAGTCGCCATGTACCCTAGGTTTAGCTGCCCACTCCCTCTGGCATGGCACCCGTGGATGAGCCCAATGAGTGTACTGGACTTCTCACCCCGACCTCCGAGAGGCGTTCTAAGCGCCGGAAACGGACTCCAACGCCGCTCCCTCTCGTGCAGATCTGGGTTGTACTCCTTCTACAAGTTGTCGAGCCGATAACGGGACAAAGCATCTATCCATACATCAACCAGGTATGGAGCACCTTGCTTTTCTCATCCTTCTACTGACGCCTGTGGTCGATAGCTTATCAGCGAGCTGGACATTACTGGAGGTGATGAAAAACGCGTCGGGTATTACGCGGGGTTGATAGTACGTGTTTGATCTCGTTGCCATCGATAACGTGTCCTCATGATTGCTACAGGAATCCCTCTTCTTTGCCACCGAAGCGATAACGGTGTTACAATGGAGTCGACTCTCAGATTCCATGGGACGCAAACCTGTCCTCCTCATCGGCCTTTTCGGAACGATGCTGTCGATGTTCTGCTTTGGCCTCTCGCGCACGTTCTGGGCATTGGTATTAAGCCGTTGTCTGACTGGTTTGTTAAACGGCAACGTTGGTACGTTGTGCGCTTAATCTTATCCATCTAATCGACTAATGTTTGCCTGGAAAGGCGTGATGAAGAGTGTCATGGGCGACTTGACGGATTCCTCCAATCGAGCGGAAGGTATGGGCTTAATCCCTGCGATCTGGTCATGTGGAGCCGCGATAGGGTACGTTGCATTCATTTTGCTCTCGAAGCACACCACCGACGCCACTCGCTAGGCCTGTAATCGGCGGCACGTTTGCTCGCCCGCATGAACGATTCCCCGGTGTCTTCGACAACTGGTTCTGGGTTGAATATCCGTACTTCCTGCCTTGCTTAATATCCGGCATATGCGCCTTCGCAGGTTTCCTCTTAACACTCTGCGTCTTCAAAGAGGTGCGTACAATTATTCATTTCATACCCTGTCTCACTCGGTACTAGTCCTCCCCGCGACGACAGAAGTACATACGCTCTGTATCGGATGACAGCATAGAAACTTTGGTATCCTATAAACACTCCGAACCCGTCCCTCTTCGAGCACTCTTCGTCTACCCGGTTATCCTATCCATATCGAACTACGTCGCTGATGCATTCCTCAACATCTCCTTCGCAGCGCTATTTCCCTTGTTCTGCGCGATGCCTCGCGAGATAGGTGGTCTCGGCATGCCACCCTCCACTATAGGCTATATCATGGGCACCTACGGCGCGGTGTGCGGTATATTCCAGTTCTTCTTCTTCGCCAAAACCATACGATTCCTTGGCGAGCGCAGGGTATTCCTGAACGGCATGATGCTTTATCCTATGGTCTTTGCGCTCTTCCCCCTTATCAGTCTGTGTGCGGGAACGTGGTTGGCCTGGGTGGGAATCGCACTGATAATAATTTCTCTGGTCTTTATGGACATGTCTTTCGGTTCGTGTGGTACCTCTTACATCTGCACGCGGACTCACGCTTCTCTAGGTGCGATCTTCATGTACCTTACAGCGTCCGCCCCAAACAAGGCCTCCCTCGGCGCGACCAACGGCCTTTCCCAAACCGTAGTCTCCATATCAAGAGCCATCGGACCCGCCTTCGCCACTTCCATGTTTTCTGTTTCCGTCGAGAATAATATCCTGGGCGGGTACGGAGTATATGCTCTCTTCTTTACTCTGTCAGTGTTGGCTCTGTACTTGGCGATTCAAATACCCGAAGAGGTTTGGGAAGAAGACGATTAGTTAATGAAAGTTAATGACGAAACAATGACCTGTATATAGAACATATTAGCTTGCCTACGCTACGGTACACAGTGAATGGGATCGCTTGAAAGCATGATCGAGATTGAGTCATGCATCCTGGGGGTAGAAACCCGAAGATACGTAATGGTTGACAGCCAAATACGTGGCGCAAAGTGCCTCAACATGAGTAGATTTCAAGGGGCATCGCTTGAAAATAGTCCGAGTCCGCGAGTCAGAGCGAGGGTACCACTGAGTATGTACAGTCCTTCGAACAATTCGAACAATTCTACCAATCCGAGTTCGTGCAAGCAAACAAGGATCATTCAGATTACACTCTGGATGTACTGTACATTCTACAACGTGTGTGTCATGAGGGGGCGTGTATTGTCCAACAAATAGAACGACAGCAATGATTTGATAGCAGGAAAGCCTTGACCAGCAAGTGAGAGCCTGATATAAATGTTAGAGGGTAATACAGAAAAGGAAAGCACATACATTGGACACATTTTTTTTTCAGGATTTAGCTAGCAAGTTTAGACACAACAATGACCTGGGAGGAATGATAAGCTCATATTATCCTATTGCCAAGACAAGGCGACCTACACGTTGAATAACAGCAGAACAGTCAGGCCGCAGGCGCGTCGTGGGCCTAACGTTTAACTTTAAACGTGCAAATTCCAATTATCCCACAGAACATACAACGCGAAAAACAAGAAAAGAGCGATATTCATGGTGTTCGTGAACTGCCAATGATTAAACGGGGAACCAACTCGAATAATTCAGCTCACAAATTAGCGTGCGGCGTTCCTGTCTCTGCCAGTTGCTGCCGACGAGCCATCTGATTCGGGTCAACGTTGTCCGATGGAGGTCGCGGTGGCATACCACTGGCCTCATCCCCATCGCTAACTTTCCGAGCTAAACCAAGACTGCGACGTCTACGCTTCTCCGCAACACTGGGCGGGACCGGCACACTATCAGTGTCGATGCGCACTTTCGTACGGGTGGGAGATAGGATAGGCAGAACTGTAGGTTGGAGGTAGGAAGCCCCATACACAGATACAGGGGGAAGGAGGGGTTCAGCGGTGCGGAACTGGCCGACGAAGACGCGGATGATATAGACGACGCGGAAAGCGACGTCGTGAGACTGGGTAACGTCGGAAGCTGATCAGAGCCCGAGGACGAGGGTTCCGGGAATGGATACTCGAAGCGGGGATCCACATCAAAGGGTGTGCCGATGATTTCCGATGGTGAGTGCAGCTTCAGATCAGTTAAGTCGACGTGCATTGGGGAAACTGGGATGCTGGTGGGTTTTGGGAAAGTGCCCTGCAACGAACGAAGAATAAAAAGGAGTGGGAGAAGGGACGAGAAGGTGTACCTCGTTACTCGATTGTTTATGATCACCTACAGCGTGGTCAATGACGTCCAAGCTCCACTCTTAGAGAGATGGCGAACCTGTGACGACATGGTCCTGATCGCTGGTGGCGTCTGGATTGCCATCCTTAGCACCGTCGGCTGCATCCGAGCTCGCTGCGGCTGGCATTGGTGGTGCTTTGCTGCGAAGGCGGCGAGCAATGAAAAGCAGGTGGGATAGAGTTTCAGTCACATTTGTGACGCGCATATTACGCTTTCGGCATCGCGCGGACGAAACTGATTCATCTTCGAGAATCGATCTCGATGGAAAAAACGTGACATAAATCATGTGCCTGTCACGGGCGCGTCACTGCCTACGGCAAAGTAGCAGGCAAACTGTTGCAAGATATCAGCAGTAGTATGGCTCACATTACCTCGAGCAGCCACATGCGAGCTAGTAATGCGAGATTACTAGAGGCTCGCCGACGATATCCATCAGACTCGGAAGGTTGGAAGATCCGTACAGAATGGGTCCATGAGTGCCCATACAATCCAATGCCGGCAATGTGGAGCTCGACAGTGATCTGCCTGCAATGTTGCCCTATGTCCTGGTTTCGGTCTATTAGGCAACATGCAGGGAAGTTGACGCGTAGAAGAACAACGATATACTTAGACTACATGATATCAGCTAAGACGGCAGAACAGTTGCTTCGATGCTTGGTCAAGAGAAAAGGGCCAAGAAATGTTGACTATATGCATATGGCGGGACGCGAGTTGAAACCCGAAGTCGAGCACATCAGAGTGAGGTTAGAGAGAGGGCTCTTTGAATGCACAACCTCCTATACTTTGCAGGTAAGTATATGCGCTTGAAATGACAGCACAGAACAAACACACGAATTGGTCTGAATGACAATGTATGCACTGCGCAAACTGAGCTACATTTGGGTCACGAGGGGACACCGCATGCGAGACGATGCGAGTGGAGACCATGGATAGCCATATGCGGGGAGGCTAACCAAAGTGATGGCCTGCTGGGAGATACTCCTGGGTAATAGGCCAGTTGCCCGATAAATATCAGCGGACGTTCTGGGGCCGTGGTAGCATTTGCATCTTGTCGCTGGCGTTTGGGAGGAGATGGATGACGAGACGACGACAGAGTGAACCGGAAACGATATTCTGAGCTGCCCCGCCGACTTCGCATCTTTTGAAGGGAATTCGACGCGCAATTTTGCCCCTAGACGCGTCGTCCTGTCGTGGAAGGAGGAAAAGAACATGTGCTTCCAGATCGGGGGATCAAAGCACGTGAAGTTTTGTTCCCACGGTCGACGCCTGTTTATTTCTTTCCAGGACGCGCATTATCGCCTTGCTCACTACGCGTCCCTATCTTACATATCGGTCCTTTAATGGGCGGCATATACACTGCCAATTATACAGTCTACTGTCTTGATGACGGCGACTGCGCTTATTTTAGTTTTTGATAGGCATCACAAGGCGGGATCAAACTGCCCTGGGATTTGGAATTGCCAACGGAACATTTTTCGGAGGCCATGATGCGTTTACTTTTGACCATATCATTGCTGCTTTCTCCAGTTCTCGCGCTTGACAATGGAGTCGGTCGATTGCCCTGTACGTTTCCGCTTCGATCTTACTGAAACGCTAATTCGCTCTCGTAGTTATGGGCTTCAACAGTGCGCGTTCAATCTCGTTAATACCTGACATCAAGCTAATGTTGCTCGTTTTCAGCATGGAATGCCTACTATGTTCGTCGGTTTGCTTTTTTGCCCGCAAAAACACCTTCTGAAACTGCTTCAAGTGCCACATTGACGAAAGCCTCATCCTCAACACTGCGAAGCTGATCGTGTCACTGGGACTTGCTGTACGTATTATGGACCTGTAAAGGATTCCAATTTCCTCACCGCTTCACAGGACGCTGGATATGAATACATGAACATTGACGATTGCTACTCCGAGAAGGAACGGAACAGTGCAGGAGACATCGTCGAAAGTGCGTGTTCTTAATCTCTAACCGGTAGATACCATATGGAACTTTTTTTATAGGCTCTACTCGGTTCCCGTCGGGTATGCGCAACCTGACAGACAGACTTCACGACCTCGGACTGTGCGTCCACCAGTTCTGGTTCCCTCCAAACTCTAACGCTCGTCATGCAGAAAAGCCGGTATAGTAAGTACTAACCTGCCAAACTGCTCAAAGTGGTTGTTCATGGCACTGCT
Source organism: Hymenopellis radicata (assembly GCA_015501595.1). NCBI lineage: Eukaryota > Fungi > Basidiomycota > Agaricomycetes > Agaricales > Physalacriaceae > Hymenopellis > Hymenopellis radicata. The sequence continues at coordinate 33,470 of JADNRX010000277.1, read as the reverse complement.
ATGGTAGTATAGCGACTCGGGCTGGTTTACCTGCCAGCTCTATCCTGGCTCTTTTCAGAACGAAGATCGGTAAGCCGACCGAGTCCTCGCTTCTCACGCACTGACGGACCGCAGTGATGCAAAACTGTTCCGCGATACCTGGAACTTCGACCTTCTCAAGTAAGCCTCTTCGGCTCTCCGACGGAAACGTGTCGTGCTCATCTACTGGGTCTCAGGTTTGACAACTGCGCAGGTAAAGGTTAAGACGTCCGCGGTGGTAAGCTGTGTTGACACGCGTTGTAGTTCCGCACGATGAAGTTATACGAGAGGGAATGATAGGAAGTTTGTCGACATTCCACCATCTTACGTGACCTACTCAATGATATGTAGGATACTCCCGAATGGCGAACGCATTGTCAGCTCTATCTAAATCAACAGGCCGTGATCCAATGCTTTTCTCGTTATGTCAATGGGGGCGTGTACGCAGCCGTCTCTCTCCTTATCGGCCAACTTCGTCTTACTTTGGCTCTAGCTCGAACCCTGGTTGTGGGCTCGGCGATTGGGACATACGTGGCGGGTAAGCCTGAGTTTCTTCAACGGCTCCTTCATGCTCACATGCACTTTACAGACGACAGATGATATCAGTCAGTGTCTGCTCGTAGTTCCGAGGCTCCGAAGAATCGATGTCTGTTCATAGGTTCCAAATGGTCCTCAATCGCCAAGATAATCAATCAGTACGTTCCGTTCCCTTCCACTGACTTTGTGTTTCATATAATCATTTGCTAGAAATTCGTTTCATGCATGGGCAAGCGACTTTTACGGCCACAATGACCTCGATATCGTATGAGTGTTTTTCGCCGATTTTCATTTCAGTTCTAATCGAGCGACAGCTAGAAGTGTCCGTTTACTACTCTGATGCCCTTTCATTAACTGACGTCGGCGGCGCAGTGGCAATGGTAAATTGACCAATGAAGAATCGAAAACACATTTCACCGTCTGGGCTTTGATGAAGTCTCCGCTCCTCATTGTACGTGTGGCGCTCTTCATTCATCCATATCGCGTGTTCATTATTCTTGTAGGGAACAGATGTTCGTCTCTACTACTTCTTTGATTATCCCAGCTGACGTGTTCTGAAGCTAACCAAAATTTCCGACGCCACCTTACAGATATTAACGAACAAGGAAATTATCGCCATCAACCAAGACCCCATCATAGGCACTGGTGTTACTCCATTTCGATGGGGCTACAGAGTATGTCGCCACCGCTTGCGTATACCTGTCATTGAAACTGACGTCCCATCACTCTAGCCTAACTATACCAACGATCCGAAATACCCTGCACAGTATTGGAGTGGCGAAAGCCAGAACGGTACCGTCATCATGATGGTCAGGCGCTCCCGCATAAGGCTACCATGACATTCTGACACGCGCACACAGATCAACGTCCACTCTAGATCCACCGACCTCCAATTCTCGTTTTCCGAATCGCCATGGCTGCGCCTCGGGAGGCAATACGCCATACGCGTAAGAACTGTTCCTCGCAATGTGAAGTCTAACACGAATCATTAATTCCCTCAAAGGACCTTTGGACGCATACTGACAATGGCACCTTTGTCCGTGGGTTCACGGCCCGCGCCGTTCCCGCACATGGAGTCGTCGCGCTTCTTCTTCAAGACGCTGGAGACGAACCCGCAGGGCTCGAGCCGAAGTGCGCCTTCTACGAGTGGTGGTCTGCTGATTGGTGTTACGACCACAACCGCGTTCAGGCGCCGAACCCCAACCCAGCGGACTCGGAAGTCTTCTGGAATCTCCGTGCAATGGACTTCGTGTACAGCGCTAGCAGCGCTTTCGAATACTTGCTTCGACGCATAGTGTTGATTGGTCTTAGGCGGGATTACATGTGATGCACCGCCGCTTCCTGGTGAACCGCCACATCACCATTGCCCAAGGTGACTTCTACCGCGCCACGGAGGATCAACTGTCGCGACTGGGGCAGATGACGACGACGCGTTATAGTTAACCTAACTGTGCGTATGGAAAACTATGACTGTTCATAATGTCTAGGTATACAAATATAATGGGTGGTGAAATGCAAAACTTGGGAATCTCCAGTTAGGGAGAGAGCTATACCTGTCATCCTGTTAATGGGCTTCGTGTAGGACAAAGCGGGCACGTACAGACCGGGGCTTCAAGGCTAAAATGATCCGAAATGATGGGCGTTGGCAGACACGCAACCAGACGTATCATGGTCCGCCTCACAGCATGTCCACATCGTCATCGTGTGGGCACGTCCTTCGGCGTTTGGGGCTGGAAATTCGAAAACTTCCAGGGAGCCTGCGCGTACGAGGGGTGTGGTGATCAGCTTGGCGCGATTCAAAATGCCACTCAATACGTACCTGGGTGGAACACGCAAGGTCCCTCAGACAGCCGCTTCTGCAAGCCCTCCCAACCATCAGAGAACACTCTCCCGCACTTGACACACGACGGAAGTGATACTAGCGTCGGCGAACGTATCTCCGCCATCGCCTGCTCGGCACTAGGACGCTTCTTGTGAAGACTTTTACGACGCGGTGGTGTTGCACGGGGCTTGGCACCGGAATTCAGCTCTCGCGCGATGGAGCGCCGGATGGTGGGGTTTCCAGCAAGCTTCTCCATGATGGTGCGCAGCTCTGCCTCCGGTGCCATTGCTATGGCGGACTTGAGCTCGAGCCCTGGTTCCGGCGTCCAAGGGAACGCGTCGGAGTCGTCGTCAGACGGTGGGGATGGCGAGCTGCCGGGACTGGACATTGGGGAGTTCGTTACAGTCGCGCCCAGATGCAGAGGAGGAGGAGGACATGTTATAGCCTGGGGTTTGGTATTGGAGCGAGGCATGGTGGTGGCAAGCGGTGAAGACGACGGTGGGTGTACAAGAGAGAAAAAGCCACCCGGAAGCAGAACGAAGACAAGATCGGCAAATAACAAAGAAGGTGAATTTCACAAAGGATGATGGAGGTATTTAAACAAGGGGAAGGCAAAAGGACTACTCCAATCACATGGCGGAAGACAATAAGACATTTGAGAGGAGATCCCCGGATGGGGAAATAGGGATGAAGAGTTCTTGATGCGGAGGTTGGCATGCGATACAATAATAGCGTTTTAAGCGAGCAGGTCCGTTATGAAAGTCCTGCACAGCAATCGTAGTCAGTTATAACTTCCGTCGGTGATCTGCATTAACGTACGGTGGGCAAAATATGCAAGTAGTAATACATAATTCATTTGAATGGTGGCCTTGAGGCCTTTCAAGAAAGAGATGACTTTACTTTGATGATAGACGCGGTTTCTTTCTGGAGACAACCGCTTCATGCATTTGCACTACGCAGCCCTCTTCAAACGATCTCGCGTCGCAACACGTCCACTTGAAAAAACTCTGGAAACTGTCGTCGATTCGCCGCAGTATCTATGGGGCCGTGGCAGTCCTCATCCCAATCCACGAACTCTTCCTCATCGCCCTCCAAATCGCCTGTCAAAACCAGTGTCTCAAATATGAAACGCGACAGCCGAAAAAATGATACTGACCGGGATGAAAGATGCACTCCTCCGCCTCACGCTCCGCGTCAACCTCAAACTCCTCGCCACAGTTGCGACACGTCTCCCATTTGGCCGCTACCTTGCGCGACTGCGGATGGACGACCAGGAACTCCTGCGCTAGTGCCTGTTCCACCGCTGGGACCCTGTCAACCAGTGCAGCAATGACACGGCGAAGATGGGGTTCTGACGCGGAGGAAAGCGCTTTATGCAATGCGGCGCGTGATGAGGAAGCATTGCTTTCATCGTCGGAGTCGGGGGATCCGGAAAGACCATGTCGACCAGGCATGCCATGCTCTTCGGAGTCTGATTCGGAGTCGGTGAGTGTCAAGTCTATGACTTCTACATTGTCGCTGGGAGGTGGCGTCATGTCTTTCCTTGGAGAAGTCGAAAAATCTGGAATTTCGTTGAATTTCTTTAGCAGTTATTCGTCCACAGGCGGACATGTTACCTTGAGTTGGGTAAAAATAGTAAGAGAGACTTGAACGTGAACTGAAGATGGGTGTGAGAAGAAAGAGCGATCCGACTACCGAGTTGATCGTTGCCGCCCAGCCCGAAATAGGTACAAACATTCATCATGCAGTGTACACAACAAATGCAGTGAACATCGGGTTACACTTTGGTATCATCATCGGACCTGGTATAATCTACCGCCCGTAGACGGTGGCCGATTGTATGTATCATCAAATTTTGTACGCCACATATGCAAGTCTATGTAATGAGTAAAATTGCAGGTCAGTAGAAGATCTATGCGATACAGTTTTGTCGTCAGTCAACTTGACTCTTCGTTAATTCGTTAAAGAGTCGTCATGTCTGTTTTCATCTGAGTCTTCCCACATCTCCATCGGCAGCTGAACCGCCAAGAAGAGAGCCAGGATAGATAGTATAAAGAAGAGGGCATAAACACCATAACCACCCAAAATATTTTTCTCCACGGAAAGCGAGAATAACGAAGTCGCGAACGCGGGACCAATGGCTCTCGTTATCGAAACAACTGTTTGCGAAAGACCGTTGGTTGCACCCAGAGACGCCTTGTTCGGCGCCGAAGCTGTTATAAACATGAAGATAGCACCTGCCTCAAGGTAAAGCAAAAACAGGATCGAGAAAAGAAAGCTACGAACCGAAGGACATGTCCATGACTACGAGAGCGGTTATTATCACAGCGATCCCCACCCACACTAGCCTAGTCCCAGCACACAGGCTAATGACCGGGAATAGCGCGAATATCAGTGGATACACCATCATCCCATTGATGAATACCCTCCGCTCGCCGAGAGCGTGAATAATCCTAGTGAAGAAGAAGAACTGATATACCCCACAAAGAAGTCCATATGAGCCCATGATGTAGCCGATGGTGGAGGGTGGCATGTCGAGGCCGCCGATTTCCCGAGGCATGGCAAGGAAGAGGGGGAACAGCGCGTTGAATGCGATGTTCAGGAAAGCCAGGGCCACGTAGTTCGATACGGAAATGATAACCGGAAGATAAGAAGACCGCGAAGGGAGACGGGACCGGCGTGTTTAGAAGACACCTGTGTTTCGATACTGTCATAGGATCCAGAGCGCCTGGCTTTAACCTTTTGCGGAGCGGACTGTAACGAAAGAGATCAGACGACCGAGTTTAGTAAGAGACCAGAAGAAACGCGAACCTCCTTGAAGACGAAGAGCGTAAGAAGGGCACACGCAGATGCACACGCGCCCGATATGAGACAGGGAAGGAAGTAAGGGTATTGTTCCCAGAACGGGTTCTTGAAGACGCTGGGGAATCGGTCATGTGGTCGAGCAAAGGTGCCGCCGATAAGAGGGCTACAACAGATGTTAGTACTGCCTTCTGGCACGCCACGATGTAAGATTACCCCATTGTTGCACCAAATGACCAAACTACTGGCATCAACGCGAATCCCTCCGCGCGATTCGAGGAGTCCGTTAGGTCTCCCATGACACTTTTCATGACACCTAATCACAACGATGAGCGAGACTGACAAGAGTTGGTGAAGGAAAGGGATTTCCACACCAATGTTTCCGTTCAAGAGACCCGTCAGAGAGCGACTGACGACCAACGCAAGAAAGTCCGCGAAAGACCAAATAGAAACATGGATAGCGTAGTTCCGATGAGCCCGATGAACAGAACCGGTTTTCGTCCTATTGAATCGGAAAGTCGACTCCAGTGGAGCACCGTCATAGCCTCCGTGGCGAAAAAGAGGGATTCCTAGGAGCAAGAGATGAGAACACTCCACGAGAGTCCTTGCAGCAACGCACGATTAGTCCGGCATAGTAGCCCACACGCCTTTCATCACCACCAGTAATGTCGAGTTCGCTAACAAGCTGAGACAAAATAAGGACGAGGCGGATCATCGGAAGATAGAGCTACTTGCCTGGTTGATGTATGGGTAGATGCTCTGGCTCGTGATGGGTTCGACAATCTGCAGCAATAAGACGACCCATATCTGCACCATGGGTAGGGGCGTCGGGGCCCGCTTCCGTCGCTCAACGCTGGTCTCCGACGTCGGCGTCAACAGACCCGTGCGCTCGGTCGACTCGTGAAGGTCCTCAGCAGCAGCCATGGTCGGGGAAGACTTGGGATGGCTCAGCGATGGGAATGGTCCTTATGAGAGTTTTGAACGAGATTGATCTGACTCGATCGCAACTCGATCGCCTCGTGCATGACCTGTGACAATTTTAAATTCGAACCTGACTCCCGCTTGACTCCTCTCCGTTTCTAAAGCCTTTCCATCTGAAGGTCGTTCATTTAACTGCCTTTACGTCTTGCGAAATTCTCCATATGAGGTATCCCTGCAGTCTTCATGTACTCAGTGCGTTGGATACAGTAGACGAAATTTTCTTACCGATCAGCTCACGCGTATGTACGCGTTCCGGATTCATTCCGTTGCAATCGTTTCTTCCTAGCAGCGCGAAAGGCCTGCAGATCGCTAATCCAAGCTGCTATCCACAGCGGCAAACCTGTGACCATGCGTGCTTTTCGCCGGATCTCCATTAATTGCGCCAATACTAGATGCCGCTACAATTTCTCGGCCTCTGAGTGGAATTAGAGCCTTCCGGACAGACGAGAGTATTCTCACAATGCGGATTTTTCATTTTGTGACTGCGCGCGCAGTTTACATCAAGCCTGTACCATTGCTGGCGGATTTCTGGATGGTTTCCAAAGCATCAGGAGTGCCCAGCTGGCTGAGAGGGCGAGTGCTAGCGCAGAAAGAGTTCCTTGCGCGTCAGGCGGTACATATGTGCTGATAATTGTCAAGCTTGCTTCAGGTTTATGTCAATAGAGAGTATGGAGCCTTGCCACGTCGTACTATGACCATCAGACGCGCAATAAATCAAACGCCATGTTTGGGGGTGTTTTATAAATAACGAGAGAAGAGCTTTTGTTCTCCCGAAAGAAATTTCCAAGTTATTCGGTACGCTCTATCGCGTAATGTTGGAGAAGAGAAACGGTGAAAACTCGAAAAACTTACAGGACACTTGTGTAAAACATCGGCGTTGAGACCCTCATCTAATCGCTACATACAATAGAATCAGTCAGTATCGGAATGGCCGCCGGCTGTACAAAAGTGGCGATCGCAGGGACCATCACGGAAGATGATGGCGGTTCAAGGTAAGGTTGAAGATGTGTGGCGTTGAGTACTTACTGAGTGTCAACGTCACTGGACCGCTGAGCTATTTCGTCCATCAAAAGCAGGCCGAGGTGCCGGACACATGGACGACACGAGACTATGATCGGATCCTTTGATGGAGGCCTCTTGTATTGTTCCTTCCACGACGCCTATTAAAGCTTGTCGTTACGCCTTGGAGAGGCGCGCTCTGTGTAGCGCATATAACTGTTAGACGTCAGACTCTAACCATGGCCTCATACCATGAGGAACTGACGCGTCCTTAGCGAATCGTCCGAATGCCAGTCTTGAACCCATTTAATTTGATCAAGTCGTGACGATTTGCGCATCGTTGGCCTTGGTAATCCCGCATAATATTCAAACATATGGTATGGCATTGAGGAATTAGGTATGTCCTTTCTGCTTGTCCCAATCCCCTTCTAATCCGTGCGGCGTTTACGTTGACAGATCTCCTACGTTTTGGATACCATCATAATGACTCAAAACACTCTTCCGTTAACGAGGCGTATGCTGGAAGACCTCCTTATCCACCTCTCTAATATCCTCACTCGGCGACTTCAACTAGTCGTACATGGAGGAGCATCCATGATCCTTCATCCTGGTCTTGAACACATACCGACGCAGCGCGTATCCACAATGGATATCGACTATCTCTATCGTGGTGTCCTCCAAGAATACGGTCAGCAAGTAGCGCAAGAACTCTTGCACTGCATCTACAAAACGTCGCTAAACTTCCCGGGGCTAAGCGCTGATTGGATGAACTCCGAAGCAGATATTGCCCTGCCCACTACTCAATCCCCTCCGTATGACCCGGTATACCACGCCTCGATCCAACCGAACAATATTAGCCTCCATACCATCTTCACCTCTCCCAATAAACGACTCGTACTCGTTAGCGTAACACCCTTCTGGGGCGTCGCATTGAAGCTGGTGAGGTTCACGAAATACGACATGGCGGACATCTGCGTCCTACTGAGGAACGGGACACGGATGAGGGGCATCAAGTGGACTGCCGACGTGGTAGAGCGGTGGTTGCGCACCGAGTGCGCGAGTATGCGGTATGACCTCTACCCCGAGGACAAGATAGACGAGTGGCAGGCGAGGATCAGAAAGGTCGTGGACCTCGTGGAGGATGCGGCTTGGTTCGGGCCTCAACCCACACCGTCGTACCAAGGGGTCGCTTATGCGCCCCAGCATTTAGAGGAGCAGGTGCATCGCCCGCGTGAAGATGAGAGTCGTTCGGGAGGCAGATGGATGCAGGGCGAGTGGACAGAACCGGATGATTCTGACTCGGACTCTTCTGATGGCGACTCTGAGCGTGCTCAGGATCTACATCTATCTTCAGACCAGCCAATACCGCCATTCGTCCCTCCGAGGTCGCATCTAGTACCAGAGCCGCATAGGAGGTCGACCGCCCCACCATCAATTCCTTACACCTACCACGATCAAGCCAGGATCCCGCCTCCCTTCATCCCGCCGCCCTTCCCAAACAATCCCGGCAGAGCAACTTCGCGCTCGCGTCCAAGCTCATCGTTAGCGGGTCCATCAAACTCCCACTCCATACCCAACACCGTACCTACCGTACCTCATCCGCTTCCCCATAACGTGCTTCCGCGATCGCAGTCAATGTTTCTACCATCCCACAATCCGCTCAACGTTCCTGCGCCGACGCCACAGTTCTCACCCATGCCCCATTTCGTATCTCCGTCCCCACGACCACTTATGACACAGCAATCAGCTTTGGGAATGTCGCACCCTACCTTCGGTGCTGCGCGTCCAAATGGTCATCCGACCTTTGGGACATTATATTCCGCGCCGAGGTCGCGGGGAGTGACTCCCGCACCGTCGCCTGTAATCCCTCCACGCCCGCAGGATTCGCACCAATCCTTTTACTCTACTGAAATGCCGAGGTTATATGACCACTCAGCTCCGACGACACCGTTTATTCCTCCTGCTCATCTTCTTGCGGATCTTCATTTCTGACATTTGAATGCTTACTTCGAGTTGTCGGGCTATTCGTTGCTTATGTATGTGTAGGTTTGCTTCTTTTACAGTCACATTTGACTAGTGTACTTCTACAAGCGAATCCTGAAATCTGTGCTCTTTTAACAATTTCTTGTGCCATGTCCGGATGTCCCGGGATCGTCGGGCCGGTATGGTGGACTGCTAGCGGGGAACTCTCTTGAGTCTTGACGCGGTTACAGCTCATAGCTCAGTATTGATCTGCATCGTTCGCGATTTTCCCGAAGTGATTTTGTCCCTTGCACGGACAAGATATGCTCAACAACTTGTTAGGTAGGTAGGTGGTAGAAACCGGCACAAGGTCCCTATCAGGAACGGCCGGGTGTGAAAGCGTTGTAAGTGGCGAATTCCAGCTTTCACGCCATGCACTAAGTACTCCCGGGGATATCTCCGCATTTAAGAAGGTCGCCGCGCGCCTCTGGTGCACAGTCAGGAGCTCAAGGCTCCGAAACCGACTTAAAAGTCAGTCGCCGAAACGAAAAGATCAAACACAAGTAAATTCAGTGGTGATAAATCATAATGCTTTGTTATGGTATATAGTCTGAGTCGCTGTCGTCGTCGCTGCTACCCGCAATTGGCGGGCGAGTCAGTGTAGGTCTTGCACCAGGTATGTGTCTCTTCCATGTGCGGAGCACCGGCAGAGGAGCACCACGCTTTGAACGTGGGAGCTCGTACTGCTTGTACAGTTCGGCCACCTCGAAGATCAGTCTGGTTACTAATGACAGGCATTTGTCCTGGAAGATCATTGCTTTGAGCACTTCGATGGCATCATGATCTCCGGAGAGTCCTGGCGTCAGACCTAATGCTGGCAGTTCGACAGCGATTTTGCGGAGTAGTCCCTCTCTGAGTGTGATTAAGTCTTCGTCAGCCTTGCAAACATGAATAGCGTGCTCGGGCGTCTCCACTTCAGAACCGCATAGTCTGCACCACCGTTCGCTACGTGGCATGAACGGGTGGTACCTATCTGCGCGCCGTAATTGTTCCAGCGCGAACGGATGATCTGACAGGAGCAATCGAATGAGAGCCTTTCTATGTTTAGAGACCGAGAGGCGCAAGGAATGTCGTGCAAAGACGACTCGATAGGCCGGTTTATCAGGTGGTGGTAGAGGTTCAAGGCGATTCCACAGCAAGTATGTCTTGTAAGACGTGTCAATTGCTGTCTGAAGCCATGACTTTGCGATGTGATTCACTGTTTTCATCATCGCATCCACCTGAGGAACTGTGCATGTCCGAACGTTAGTGGGAATCTCTAAGGTTGCGGGAAAATCCATCCCCAGCGGCCGTGGTAGATGCTTCAGGGCTTTCTGAAGCCTTCATAACCAGCATTGACATCCTGTTAAGTAGAGTACCACACATAAATCCAACGATTCGCAAGCAAGTTCCGGATTAGGGCTATCGAGCAATTCTTCTAAGTACCGCAGCGCCATAGACATATGTCGAAATGGGAGAGGAAGAAGTCCGAGCTCAGTAAACAACGGGGCAAGCATTAACACCAAGTAAGCACCTGCAGGTGCTATCATCACGGTCATCATCTGACGGTAATTTAACACGACACTGTATTCACAACAATAAGCCCACTCTTGATGTTGGGGCCATGAGGAGTTGAGCAAGCATGGTGTGTATTTATGTCTGGGTGATACGGGATGACGGTAATAACATCGATGTAGAGATGAAAGAGGGCGGAGACCAGCCCGGTGTGGCTAATTGTGCAGTTGGCAGACATGGCCGGGGAAAATGCCCAGGTCCGAAAGCAATAGCGGGACACAGCGGGCGGGACATCGTCGCAGAGAGTCCGCAATATCAGGCCCAGCAGGTAGGAAGATGAAGAAGCACCGGAATGAGCACTGCTGGTGTCGACCGAAACAGGATCTGTCGGAATGGTGCAAGCACGTCTGACAGCACATAGTTGCAGGGGGTAGGGTGGGTGTGGCTTTACACTTGTCGCAGGCGTGCCGTCGTCCATCGAGCGGCTTTTGCGGGGCGTAAGTTGACGGCTGTCGGTCCTTTCCACGCGACGGGACGTCGCTGAAGAGAGTCCGGAATGTCGGGCCATGGTGGAGGACAGGAAGGGCCTAGACCGAGTGACGTGGCCGTGCTGACGTGGTCTCGGAGATGGGAGCCGAAGGGTTTTTAGCCTAGCGCGCGTCGGTTCACAAGCAATGCCAGGACCGGGGGCGGGACGGTGCGGTGGAGGTGTTGGTGGGCCTCGGAGTAGGACACGTTGTCTGTGCTTGATGGTGCTCGCAAGGAGACTCTTTTATTGCTTGATGGTGCTCGCAAGGAGGCTCTTTATGCTTGATGGTGCTCGCAAGGAGGCTCTTTACTTGATGGTGCTCGGAACGAGGCTCTTTTTTTTGTGTGTGCTACGAGAGTTGGCTCGCAGGCTTTTAGGGACTCATCTGAGGACATGGTTATTATTTTCCTACATACATCATGGAAAAACCGTGGTGACAACTTATTTCTGCTGGACGAACGATTTGAACGTTGTCTGTGCTTGATGGTGCTCGCAAGGAGACTCTTTTATTGCTTGATGGTGCTCGCAAGGAGGCTCTTTATGCTTGATGGTGCTCGCAAGGAGGCTCTTTACTTGATGGTGCTCGGAACGAGGCTCTTTTTTTTTTGTGTGTGCTACGAGAGTTGGCTCGCAGGCTTTTAGGGACTCATCTGAGGACATGGTTATTATTTTCCTACATACATCATGGAAAAACCGTGGTGACAACTTATTTCTGCTGGACGAACGATTTGACGGGTGTTAAGTAAGTGAATGGAAAGAAACATGAAGGTTTGGGGACGCATGGGCGAGTGGTTCTTGAGACCCACGTTCCTGATCTATGGGTAAACCGTAGATCACCGGTCCCGTAGTCGCGGGTTCAATGCCGGTACCACCAGGGAGTTCTAGTGGGTATGGCTTCTAACGACGCGAGTCCCACACTGTTCAGACTGGGCATCTGTTCGTGCGTAAATGCATTCTTCCTATTGGGCCTTTGTCAAGGCATACAACTTGGCAACAAGTTGCGGGGTTGAAATATCCTCGAACAGACACGCGGATCTGCGGCGGCGGGAAACAGTACAAAGTGCTGTACGCTAACAATGATCACACGGAAGTGTAGCTGCGTCCTCCAAAAAAAAAAAAAAAAGAAACATGAAGGTTTGTATTAAAACATATAATAAATAGAGATAATTTATTTGATTGTGCAGTGTCCGTTGAATTCAATGCTTGAGCCTCCGCACGCTGATGCCGGCTGCTGCGCGACATCTTCGTCGCGGGAAGACCAACTTCCAGCTCCTGAATCAACTCCAACACGTCGCTAGCACACCCAAAGGAGAGGGAGAAGCCAGCTCCACCCTGGCCGTAGGAATGAACGATGCGGCTCATTGACCCGTCTGACCGTGGGCGTAACTCGCGCTCAACGCGGACATTGGAACCCCGGAATGGGCGCAGACCTTGCACCAAGGGTGCGTCGGGGTCGTACTCAGCGTGCTCAAGGCCAGGTACAAAGTTGTTGCAGCGCTGACGCATGCGTATGATTTCGGGGCTGTCCAGCGTGAGGTCGAGTTCGTATTTATGAGGCTGAGCCAATCCTGAAGGAATTCGAATGAACAACATAATCAAAGAAATATGCAGATGTGACTTACCACCAAGGATGAGCGTATGGTCGTTGCGAGGGACAATGAAGACAATGTCCTCGTCTTCACCCCGAGTATCGTCATGAGTGACAGCGAGTGCCTCAGTGACTTTGGGGAACTTGCTTCCGTCGTTGACAACTCGGATGAGAGCTCCTCGAAGCGGGTAGACGGAAGCATCTCCAGCGAGTTCGAGACCGGCCAAGCCAGTAGCGTTTACGATCGCGTCAGCGCCGTACTCAGCGAGTAGCTCTTCCTCCTGGTCAAGAAGATCCCCATTGATGCGGCGCGTCTCCATGATTGCACCCTTGCAGACGAGCACGAATCGCAGCCAGTGCATGTAAGCGTCGGTGTCGATGACCGGTGCGAGGTGCTGGTAAGCATCGACAACACCAGCCTTTTGATTAACTTCGTGTTCATTGACGATGTTAGAGTCACGTCGAACTCCTTTGATCTATAACGAGGATTAGGTGCGTCCTCGTCAATGAAAAAATCAATTCTTACATCGCTCTGAGCAACAATCTCTTCATACTTGTCGAGTTGTCCCCTGTCAGGCATGTTCTCCATCTGTTGGTCGAAGAAGAAATTGGCCATACGCATCTGGACACCGTGGTCAAGGTAGTCGCTTCGTGGCATGATCTCTTGAAGCTTGTCGAAGACGCGGTATGCAGTCATGCACCAGCGCTTTGAGTTGTAAAGAGAGATGACCTGTAATGTAATGTAAGAACACGAACGATGCGAGGAAGAGGTCATTTACATCGGTGTGTTTTCCACAAACAGCTGGTGGGAATTCCCACAAAGCGCCAGCAATTTGAGAAGTGATGCGGTTCTTGGGATCAGCCCAGCGTTCGGCGCCGACAGTTACATCGTAGCCGGCATCTAACAGTGCCTAAGCAGTCTGAAGGGACTATTAGAATATTGGAGTCAGGAGAGACCAACGAACACCTACAGTAAAGCCGGTGACACCACCGCCGACGACTAAAATGCGCTTCCTTGGAACATTTGGGTTTGCATGAGGGGGCTGGCCTTGTTGGAGGACAAGCTCGTCGCCGAGGCGAGTCAAGAAGAAGTCGGGAGAGGAGGCGATAGACATTGTGGGTTAGAAGAGATGAGTATGAGCGGCGACTGTTGGTGATAATCCAACTTCCCCAACGCGTCCATGTTATATACCAATCCTGCGACCGCGACTCGTAAAGTTCTCGGAGAACGACCACGTCGTGTTCATCCGCGGCACCCTGACGAGCTGCAGGACCATGTAGGGTTCAGCGCGGAGGACATGCAGACCCCGGGTGATGTCAGATGTGAACGACCGCCTCGGATGACGTCGCTTATAGTGTATATAAGTGTACAAATCTTCAGAGTGACTTGTTCAGCAAAATCGCAGGGCACGGAAGTGGCATGTTAAACATTGACCTACAGGCATTGAATAGCGCGCAGAATTATCGCACAGCAAAAGAGCAGTCGACTGGCATATGCATGCAACAATGCGAGTTTTATTAAGTTGCCGGAGTGCGAGCTGAACTGAATCTGAGCTGATCAGATGAAAGATCTTACCGAGGACCAGATAAGAAGTTTTATGTCCGAGCAGAGATCCGTGCCAGATCAAGCCCTTACTTCTTCAAAAACGGTAAGTTGTACAAGTTTTCAGCAAGAAAATGTCAGCGCATTTGGCAGTACCAACTGTGTCTTATTGGCCAGCGAGAACAAGATATCAAAGGTCCAATTTCAAGTCCACGGCGTCGTATAGAGGAGAAGTAGGCCCCGTATGGAAAGACGGGAACACATCATGAGAGTCGGGTAGCAACTCGAACACGGAGATACCGGCCTCTACATCCGTCGGCAATCGGTTTGACCTCTTCCCTCCATGGTCTTTAGCGGATCTGCTTCCCTGCACGTCTACGCCCTATTCAGCCTAGATCTCCCTCGGAAATACCTCCAGCTTCAATCTTCGTCTCCATAAGGTAATCTCCTGCTGTGGCGCGGACAAACATGCACTGAACACTCCATGGGTACTACTAGGACCTATCTACCATCAACTACGAGGACTCTCCATTAGCTTCCGTGCTCTCAGAAGCCTATAAAAGGGTGTACTGTCCATCTTCCCAAAATCGCCCTTCATGCTCAGTACTTTCATGCTCCCACAAGAACTGCTCGACGAAATTGTCGCTTGGCTTTTCGATGACCACCCGTCCCTTATGGCACTGGCTTGTACAGCCCAGTGTCTCCGGGTCTGCTCCCAGAAGCTTCTATTCCACGAATTGGTGTTGTCGCCAAACACAAAGTCGCCCTCAAGCTACATCCCTCTTCTCGAAATGTCACCTCACATACTGTCATACGTTCGCCGACTCCGAATTGTTTCCGGGAGTTCTACAGCTCTTTGACTTCTCGCCAATACGTTCATGAGGACGCCTCCCTGGGCCGCCTTATCCATGCGGTTACCAATGTGGATGACATCAAGCTGATGAAAATGCCTAGACTAGATGCCTTCACCGGCCCAGGCGGTCTTCTTCCCACCATAGCGTCTGCCAGAGTCCGCATGCTCAGTCTGGACGCAGTTTTCCTCCCAACCCCCCAATCTCTATTCACGGTTCTTTCCTACTTCCCTTCGGTCTCCTCGCTTCGTCTTCAAAACGTACCTGTGATTGACTCGTCTCTGTCACTCGACTCTGGGAATGTGCGCCTCGCCGAAATGTCTCTTTCGGCGGGTGTGATATCATCACCCCTGTTCAATAACGCTGCCAGCGGATGGTTGAGGCACTTGCATGGTCTCATCGTGGAGAGCTATTCCGCCAGGGAACTCTTCATCATCTCAGGTCTCATTCCCCAATTGCCAAATCTCATCACCTTGACAATTAAAGGTCCTATGGGTGACATTAGCCATTCACGCAGTAAGTTTCATCCCATGTCTTCCAAATTATTCACTCACTGGTAGTACAGCGCAGCAACGATTGGCGGCGGAGATACCCGTCTTTCCCTTACAAAAAATCAGGTCACTTCGACTGTCTCTTTCTGGCTTCACTTCATCTTGGACGGGATGGTGGCTCAGTCACCTAACCAGAGGGGCGGCCATCAACCTAGAGCACCTGGAGGTGGACTTCCTGTATGCGAACGCGCGCGCGGCGTCGGAGATGCAGCATTCAATGGCAGCATGGAAGGACCTAGAGATAAACTCAATGCGTTTTCCGAGGCTCAAGTCGGTGAGTATGAAGACGGTTGTGGTAGATCGAGGAAAAGATCTGAGTGATGCGATCATACGAATAAACGTGCATATTACCCAAGTATCAGACTGTAGTTAGTAGACATCAATAGTAAGAACGTCTGCACGAATCCATGACTGTGTCCACTCCAATACGCCAGTGGCATCCATCCCGGCCGCGAGACCCGACCGAACTTGCTTTCAACCATCATCATTTTTTCTTCGGTCACAAAACGCTACAATCGTACACTCAAAAGCCTCCGTGCTTAGTGAGTCTCGGCCTACGCCGCCTTGACTTGGTCCAGTAACAGACACTTTGGAACTCGAACACGTATGAAATTGTTGTTCATCACACAAACTGACACGCCGACACTTACAGACTGGCCTGGTAGTCGGATCACCAGCACCTTTCCATCTTTGTCGAACTCGGCGGATTCGCGTCTTGTACGGGTTCGCATTCCGAGGCGATCTAATCTACGATGCACATCAATTATAGCCATGGATCTGGGCTTGCGCATCAAGATTCAGCTCGTTACCTCGCGTTCCGGCGAAGTAAACGGCACGAGCGTCATACGACTATCTCTGTTGAGGACAGTTGGAGGTCCTTGGACGAAAATGGCCTTCAGCGCTTTACTTTGTCCTAGCTACTTATCTTCCAGCTCGTTCCGTGCCAACTACACGACCAAGGGTTTTTCTTTTCATCAATTTGGGAATTCGTCAGCATTATCCCGATGGCGTCGCAGGATATTCCCAATGGTCCAGACTAAACGTGAAAACTCGACCTTACATTGATGTCTTCCGTGCGTTAATTGCACGAGTGTCCTCGGTAGGGTCTGGATGATGTGCTTCGTCGTGCGGTCACCTGCGGAGACTGCCCTGCATTCCGATGCGTCTCAAAGATCATCCGTAAGTACCTCTCCTTCGACTACTGCTTCTTGCAACTCCTGCTCACCGAACTTCAGAATTGACCGTGTCTGCGGGCAAGTCTTCGTTCCCACAATCCGCCGAAAACCTCTACTGCTAGTCAGTAAGAGCTGGCAGCCTTCGGTCCGAGGCGGATGATATCTTTCATCGAGGTGAACCTGGGGTCGTCCACCTCCGCGCTGTCAGTGGTCGTGACCGGGAGATTTGCGCGTTTGGTAGGGTGCCGCGGAAAACGACTTGAAATCGACGTGTGCGCTGTCTACGATTGTATATAACATGGATCCATCCAGGACGATGGACATCAACTTCTGCCGTCGACACATAGTCTCTCAGACTTCTTTGCATACACATCATGTCTCTTTCCTCTGCCCCCAACTTCTTCTTGACCCGTGTTGGCGATGAACTCGCCATCCGCCAAGGTCAACCTACTATGCCTTCTCCAGATACGCCGAAGAAGCGTATTCTGGTTGTTGGCGGTGGTGTTACTGGCTTCACAGTGAGTGTTTAATATTTTACTATTCCTTGTGACTTGACTAACAAGCTGACTAGACTGCTTGGGCACTTTTGGATGCCGGCTACGATGTTACCATCGTCGCCGAGCGTTGGGCAGATCCTAAACACCGAATTACATCTCAGATTGCTGGTGCGCTTTGGGAATTTCCGCCAGCTGTTTGTGGAAAACATACCGATGTACATAACTTCTTCACGGCTTCGTTTGTGTTCTTACCTTTAATCGCAGGTTATCTCCCTCTACAACTCGAAACGCTGGTGCATGACCGCCTACCGCGCTTTCGATAAACTCCAGGAGATCATGCCACGCACCGGCTACTTCGACCATGGCATCCAGATGCGCATGGCCAACTTCTTTTTCGACCAGAAGATGGAAGATATGCCTGACCGCGGCCAGCTTGACAAGTTCGAGGAGATCATGGCGCAGAAAGATGTATGCATCTTTACGTCTTTCTGTGAAAGCAACGATACTGATCAGGATGCCAGATCAAGGGCGTCAGACGCGATGCCAACATCGTACACGAACACGAAGTCAACCAGAAGGCTGGGGTCGTTGACGCCTATCAACACTTCGCCCCAGTCATCGACACCGACGCCTACATGCACTGGCTTCGCTTCGTTCTCGTCTGCAAAGGCGCAGTCATGGAGACCCGCCGCATCAATGGCGATCTTCCCCACCAGGAGGAAGAGCTGCTTGCGGAGTACGGAGCCGATGCCATTGTGAACGCGACCGGCTTGGCTGGCCTTGAACTCGCTGGTGACGAGTCTGTCTACCCACTTCGCGGCGCGCTCATCCGAGTCGTCAATGACGGTACCAAGTTCCCGAAAGTGACGGAAGCATTGGCTGTCACTCACGATGACACTCGAGGAGAGGACGAGGATATTGTCTTCATTGTCCCTCGCAACGATAACATTTTGATCCTTGGTGGTACGTTCACACGCTTCTTTGAATTTGTTTCCTCAAGCTCACATACTTTCTTCAGGATTGGCCCAGCCTCATAAATACGAACTCGACCTCACACTGGACAGCCCGAGATTATTCGCATGCGCCAGCGCTGCAACAACTTCGTGCCCGGCTTAGAGCACGCAGAATACGACCCCGACGCGCCCTTGGTGCAAGGCCTCCGCCCATTTCGTGGCTCAAACGTCCGCGTTGAGCGTGAGCTCCGCCCACGCAGCGACGGATCCAGTAGCCGTATTGTGCACTCCTACGGACAAGGGGGCGCCGGGTTCTCGTTGTCCTTCGGGTGCGCGAGCGACGTGTTGGAATTGATTGAAGAGATGGAAAAGGGTCTGCCTGCTATGAAGATGTCATGCAGAAGAGGGCTGGGCGAAGTTTAGGTGTGAACACTCTATCTAGCTGGCGACGATAATTTATCACTTATTTATGGAACACGTTCAATTCAAGTACCGTTTTGGAATATTATTCAACATGCCATGAACAGCTACGGCGATGGAAAGAACTCTGAATCTATTAGTGGTGCTGTCGGGAGGTTTTAAGCACCCCCAGGAAGCGGGCCTTCAAAAGCTCAAGGATCATCCGAAATACATAGCCTCCAGGGCACTGGCCGCCACCAAATGACCCCGATCCACAACATCTCCCAGCTGAGCCGAGGCACCAGACACCTGCAAAATCTTCAAGCCCAAAGCGCTGCCACCCAAAATCACGGGTACGATGAAGACGCTCGGGAGGTGCTGCATGCCGAATTTGGAGAGGGAGGAGAAAAAGGACCTCGCGGGGTGGAGGCCGAGTGGGAGCGAGAGGATGCAGATTGGGGCAAGGAGTATGCCGCTGCCGATGAGGGCGGCGTAGAAGACGGAGAGGGATTGGCCTTGGGGTATGGTGGCGATGGAGAGCAGGGCGTAGCCTAGCAACGTGAAGGCGGCGTAGAGGACGGTAAGGATGGGGACGCTTATGGCCCACAGTGCTGCGATTTTTGCGATGAATAGAGGTGTCCATAGACGTGCGGGAGGTGTTTCCGTTTTGGTCGGAGAAGGCGGAGGAGCGACCTCTGTCTCGGGGGCGGCTGAGTCAAGAGTAACTGGAGTGGACATGGCAGTGGGTTGGGTTTAGCAGCAAGGCTGGGAGATTATATATACAGATCGTGCCTTGGCGAGTTAGTGTTCAAGTGGCGCCGCATTGAGGTAAAAGAATCCAAAGTTTGATTTGGGGTGTTGAGAAATTAGAATCGAGATGAATTGAAGGCTGTGACCTCCTTCTCATGGTGTGGCAACATGCGATCATGCTTGACGCGATTGAATGACCGCAATATGAGTGTATACTTTGTATGCTGTGTTACAGCGTTTGAACGAACGTGCGAGATGCCGCTGTACACGCGCTAATAACTGTACTACCCGGTGGGCGCCACACCTCCAGACAGACTCAGAGGCTATCCGCCAACGTCAGATGATTCCATGTCTGGCAGACTCGTGGCAGATATGATAGGCTCCACGAGGACTGCAACGAGTCAATCAATGTGGCGCTTAAACGAAAAGAAGGTCATGCCGGTGCCGTGTTGCGGTAAATGAATCAGAAGGAGGCTTCGAGTTCAGTGTGGGTACTGAGATGAACTTGGGGGCTGTGATGTGCTGCTGTACTAATAGTGAGGCAGGCCGCGGCTGTACTAAACTTTCGCGCATTGATGGTTGAAGCTGTAAATGGTTGAGCATTGCTGTGTTGATGAGATACAGGAAAGGTTCACATTAACGGTGTATGAATTCATCGAGGACTCTTTGTGCACGCGCTAGGGACAGTACTCTAGTCTGCGTATTTCAAAGTAAGTTTTGGGCGCCACAACTTGAATACAGATCGAGTAACTACATGGTATGAAGAAAATAGAACACTACAGAAGAGACTTTCAGTCCAACAAGTAACGATCTCTATTCCACTGAGTCTTCGCTGTCTGAATCCATACGCTCGCCAAAACAATGAGCGCACATAATTGATGAGATAAATGCTCTGGGGGCCTCATAGATTATTTCGAAAAGGCATCCTCCTAGTGCACTGACGGCCACCAGGTGACCCATATCCACATGAGCGCCGTCAAAGGAGGACCGCCGCAAAATCACCATGCCCAAAGCGCTGCCGCCCAGAAACACGGGCGTGATGAAAACGCGCGGGACGTATTTCATCCATTGAGTGATGAATCGGTAAGTTGAGCTCAGCATGCAGTGCAAGTGGGCATGCGATGCAGACGGGGGGGATGACGATGATCCCGCCGATGAGGGATGCGTAGAGGACGGAGAGGGCATGGCCGCGGGGGATTGTGGAGACGGAGAGGAGGGCGTAGCCGAGGACTGTGAAGGCGGCGTAGAGAACGGTGACGAGGCAGAGGATGATGCAACACCCGGGAATAAGCATCTGTTTGGCGGATAACTGCATTGTCATTGGGGATCGGCAATATTTATTAGTGGGAGGTAAGTATCGGGTGAAGCTGTGAGCGGAAGAGGAGGCGGGAGAGCAAGTGTTTATATATGCGTTCTAAATGGCAGTACTAGAAGGCACACAGCCCGAGAAGTGGCGCTTGAGCGGAGGGAAGGTGCATATCAATTAATGAGATCAAGAGACTGACACGCGGCCGGTGTAAGGGAGCGATTATTATCGCTCACCTACGAATCGTTGACAAGCGGTCGCCCAAATAGAGTTAAGTAGTGCAGTTCATGATTAACGATGCCAGAATGGCCGGGACATGAGGTCAATATGAAAGCTGTTTTGAGATGAGTGTTGAATTTGAAGCTTGAAGTTGAGCCTGAGGCGGTTTCGTAAGCTCACACATCACGTTTTAGTCAGTGTTACCTGTAACTCTATCTCCTCCTTTCCTGCTTTCTGCTCAGTCCTGTTCACCATCGACAACGACGACGAAGACACGACCGCTGACTGGAACCGCCACGAAACATGGGAATTTACATTTAGGCCTGCCTAAAGAGAGCTGTACCTAAAGAGCGCTGTACGGGTATATAATGTGCGTATCCATAATGCTCTGCTATTAGTGTCGGCGCGCTTATATCAGTCACTTTTCGCGCTGCTCAGTATTGTTCACTTGTACGAATTGTTTCGCGCCGAATGTATGCGATGGTCTTGATCTCGCCGTCTTGTACCGGATTCTATCCCACATTTTCGTCGTGCCAGGCTGATGTACTTTCATACACAAACGCACGAATCCCACACAAACGCGACCATACGGCCATTCCGCTCACCACAATTGTCAATACTTCGTCCGGGTGGTTTCTCGCAGGCTGACTGCTAGGGATCGAACGCAGAGGGTAGACCATGACCTCCAAAGACGGGAATCGAAAACACACGTTGGAGCGGACGCGCTCGCCAGTACATGCGGTTATGCCAGCGCCAATACCAGTAGTGCTTTTCAGCAGCACCAACTTCTCAGTATACACCCACTCGAATGGACGCATATATGGACACGAACAGGCTAGACCGTCCACCGAAGCCGCCAAGTTTCTTCCTCTTTCGCATATCTTCCCGCTTCCGCACCACACGCCATCAAGTGTGCCGATTTCCCTCCGCTCCTCCCGTCATCGCCGCTGTAAATGGGACTGATAACAGGTTACACGGTACGTCGACATTTTCATTCGTATATGCGTGCGCTCACTGTCAAGAAGGGAATACCATAAAATATGGTGCATCATCGAGACCTTGGTCGCCCTTTAATTCGTCCTTATTACCGCCTTGGAGTAGAATTTACCTTGGAAACAACCAAATCGTGATATGTGTAGCCCGAGATCGCCAGCACTATAGCCTTGCAGTTCGTCCTCCTCTTCTCTTGGTCTTGAGTATTATCATTTGGTACGGTCCCCTCCATCTCTCTCAATGGAACCCTTCTCATCCGCCTACCCTAGATATAGCACGGCCCAAGACGATACTGCTGGATAGTCTAAAGACGATCCGCCCTTTGCATCCTTCCTGAACTTGGTGGTCCAGGTCTATAGAATAGGGACTTCGGGACGCACGACGCTGATCATTCGTCCTCACCGGTGTTTCGCCAAATGCGGAGTGGAGAGGATGCCCGACGAGAAAATGGGGGAGCATTGGAACGCTTCTTCACCGATCACCCCTCCCATGGGGGCATAATCCTCGACTATGCGCAGTCGCATCTTTCGCCAATTGGTGAGCGCTTGAGCACTCGGTTCCCTCTTCGGGACTTTAGTTAACTTTTTACATTTAGGTATTGACGACACTCTCCATTAACTCTTCCTTCAGATGACGTTGATGCGGGCATTTGTCTGGACGATGCGGCGGAGGAGCCTTCACCCGAACGAGGGTCTGCGTGCACTACGGTTGCGTGTACAGCCCCGGAGAACCTGTCGTCAGCGTCGCACGCAGCTTTATAACGTACATCAGCCCGCGGCGCACGATGAGGGGCAGGATGATTGACTGCGCACGGCTGAGGCTAGCGTCAGAAGAGCTGAACTGTGATGTACCGCCATTTTCGCCTTCCGACCGTCTATCATCTGTGGGTGCTTAACTATGTGCGTATCGCTTTCTACCTGTTTTATGCTGCACAACACTAATAACGCTCGTTTAGACATATAAAACTGCGCGAACGCCCGCAAAGCCAAGAGATTGTTCGTGGGTTCTCTAGGAACAAATCAACTCGATTCAGATTCCAAGCATCCGCCCACAGGTTGGCAAACCAAAGCCCTAGTAATTCCTACTCGCAGCATGACATCGTGACCATCACAATCAGTGCTCTCAAAACCTCATAGATCATTTGAAAAATAAATCCTCCAAGCGCACTAGCCGCCACCAAATGACCCTTATCCACAAGCCTCGCCTCATTAAACGAGGACCCTACCAGAATCTTCAACCCCAAAGCGTCTGTAGGACTCGCGATACCGCGGGAAGATGCAGCGGCACGTGTATCGGAATGCGACTTCGGATGTGATGCAGATTGGGGGGAGGAGGACGGCGCCGCCGATGAGGGATGCGTAGAAGACGGAGAGGGCGTGGCCGTGGGGGATGGTGGAGATGGAGAGGAGGGCATAGCCGAGGAGGGTGAAGGTGGCGTAGGTGATGATGAGGAGGGAGAGGCCTATGAGCCACGCGACAGCGACCACTGTACAGAGAAGGAGAGTCTGTAAACCGGAGTAGAGTCGGCTGGGGACTTGAGCAGCGGAGTCTGTCACCGGGGCTGGAGGAGGAGTAGGAATAATGGTGATGTTCATGGTAGCCTGAATTCGAGAGTGCGGTCGAAAGCCCATATATATGCGTAATAACTGAGTAATTTTATACAGCCAATGGCTGTGGCACTTGAACGGAAAAGAAGCCAAGGTGTGTGTCGAACGACAGCAAGCACGGCGAATGCGAAGGAGGCCTTGAGTTTGATTCGCGTAATACATGGAGAGGCTGTGATGCCATGCTGCTTGTCATGAGGCAGATACCTCGAATGGTACAGCGCTTAAGGTCTTAGACGATGAAGTATTGCTAGGGTGACGCGGTTGATGGAGAAGAAAGTCAATAGGAAACATGGGATAGAATAAACGTGTAAGGAGAACATTCGTCTTGCGATATTACTGAGCGGTAGGTAGGTTATATGCTGTGTTAAGACGATTGAAGCGACGATCGCGCGCGTATGAATGCTTTGGACAGCCAAGGTGCCCCGTGCCGTTGAATGTGCGTTCAAAGAACAGTATGTGCACTGCCTAGAAGCTATTAGCGAAGGTCAGATGATTTCATTTCGGACAGTTTCGAAGAGCATTCGCACGATCATGATGAGTTTTCCTGCAAGCAGAAGTCTCAAGAAATATGATGAATGAAGGTCAGAGCAAAGAGGTTCATAGCGCGTGGGAGATCATAGCCAAGTCCTTCAATTGTTCACATTACTCACACTGACATGAACGTTAATTCTGCTCGGCTCCTGCTTTTCCTGCAACAAAAGCGCAACGAGCTGCCTCCTTTGCTGGTTCGTTTTCCACAAAACTTCCGCTTCCGCCTATCACCTCGGTTTGCTGTAACACAATCCGCCCAAGGTTTCCAGCGTCATTGAATCCAGTCCACACGGGGGAGCGGTCGAGCTTAAACGTATTCGGGTTGCCAGAACGTACAAAGGAAATCCAATACGCGATCAGCTCCGCAGCAAAGGCATTTTCGGCGTCTGTCATGGGCGTAAACGTGCCAGTGCCGTTTATACTGTAACCTCGTCAGTACTTGACACTGACCAGCGCGACGCGCCTCTCACCCAGTGTTGCTTCCGCGGAACATCATCCAATTCTCGGCAGCGTGTTCGACAACCCCAGGTTCGCCGCCGACGCTGGGGTTGGGCTGATTGTATCGGTAGGCCCATGTATCGACTCCGTTTCTAGAAAATGCGTCGCCTACGATTGTTTGCTACGGAAAGGATGAGACGACGGTAGCATACTGGCAAGCGAAAGCACGACTTACACCACATCGAAAGCGGGATTCCCCAGTAATAGTCCTAAGGCGTTGTTCGTCCGAGGCGAAATCGGATGCAGGATACACCTAAGCGCTCACATCAGTCAAGTAGCCAAGGCTTGAGAATGTGTCATAGTACTTTGATGAATTCCTCTGTATCTTCGTCGCTAAGACCGGGATACATCGCTTTCATGGCAGTCACAATGTCCCCCGATGTCGCGGGGCCAGTCTCGTTGGAAGTTGCTCTGGTAGACAAGAATATGAGCACGATGCTGTATAGACTGTATAGTAACTTGCCCAACCAGAACAGGCACCTTCGCGAAGATACCAGAAAGAAGAGAGCGTGTTGGAGTCTCCGTAAACACGTTGCTGTCTATTACGGGATGGAATTCGTAGTACGGTCCGGGGCTAGATACAGTCAGTGAGCGATAGCAGGAAGTCGCGGAATGACAGACAAGAGAGTACGATTTAAACTAGGCAAATCTTGGGCACGAGTGAGTGCGCTAAGGGGTGCGCTGCGTAAACAGGCCAATCGAGATTTGACAGCGCCATCTCCACAGCCAGCTTCTTGGGCAAAGAAATCAAACAGAGGCTAAGAGGTCTGTCAGCCTAGATGTCACCCCATGACTTGCAAGTTTACCGTGCACAGTTCCGGAAGCGGCATTGGTGTACGATAGATGCTCTGGGGTACGGCACTAGAGAACAATCTCTCACTTCCATGATTAGCAATGAGGTGCAGTTCTACCGAGCCTCCGCCGGCGCTTTGTCCATTAATTGTCACTTTACTTGGGTCGCCGCCAAACGACGCGATATGTTGTCGAACCCATCGCAGCGCCTCAAGTTGGTCCAAGAAGCCGGCGTTGAAATCTCCATTGGAGGAATCGTTGAACTCGGGAGTAGCAAGGAAACCAAAGGAGGAGAGGCGATAGTAAACCGTGACGGCGACAATGTCGGGACTCTGTTCGATCCAGTGGTCGAAAGGGAAGTTGGCAGGGTTACCGCGAATGTAGCCACCGCCATGGAAGTACACGAGCACGGGAACTATGCACGTTGTTAGCCGGGCCGTGTTTGGAGGATCATCCGCACGCACAATTGTTACCCGAAGTAGGCGCATAGATGTTGATCTTGAGGCAATCCTCAGATCCAGCACCACCGAAAGTACCTGTGATCAGAATCAGCACACGTTCGCGGAACCGAACGCAATCGTATACCTGACACTGTTCCCTGTATGCAGAAATCCGGATACGACCTCGCGTCAATAGGCCGATGTCCGGATTCCAAAGTGATACGAGTTGTGTTCAGCGGAAGTGGCGCCCTAAAACGTCGGTCTGCAAGCGGCGGCTCAGCATACGGAATACCCAGATAGGCCACAGTATTAGGCAAAGTATGGTTGCCCAGATATTTGGCATATCCAGTGTCCACCACAAACGTGTCGCTGCCTGCAGTGGGGAGGAAAAAAGGCGCCAGAGAGCAGACGAAGACAAGTCGCGCGAAGAGCATTTCGTAGAAACGATGCTGACACTCTATGATTCCAACTCGTTTATAAGGTCTGCTCCCTAGCATACCGTAACTGCCTAGGCTATTCAAGTCTGCGGCACCTGACGGGGGAGGTGATGGATCACAAGGCGAGGAAAGAGAAGCGATGAATATTCCTAGTCGCGCGTTCCCACATGGTGGTCATTGGTGAAGGAGCGGAAGCCCCGAAAACGGTAAACCTTTACCTCGCTCTTCGGCCGGAATCTTCCGCGTCTTATTAAAAGTCGGACTCGCCAGGTTGATCTTGGCCATAAACCAAAATGGCCCTCTTCGACGCATTGATTTACGAGAAATATGACTTACAGACATCTCCTCTTTTATGGGCACACTAGCTGTAAGTCTGGAGGTGAGTTGGGAAAATGTGGTAAGCGTTATTTTATTCGTGATACAAAGCTTAAGGAGCCTCAACTAGATTCAATACATTCGTAATGTTTACTGCTTCCTTCGTACGACTCAAACCCCCAAGTGTACGTAGGGTACCCATTGCAAAAACTCTTTCTCCCCAACCTTCGCTCTGAGCTTCTGCATAGCAAGATGCAGTGCACGCGCCGGTTCCACCTCACTCTGTAACATATACCCATAGACATCATCCGCCACGCTCACGGCATGCCTATCCTGAATAGACCACATCGTCGCAATCACGTTTCTGTAACCCACAAAGAGCATCCCGGCAGCGAGATGCAGCGCCTCAGCTGGCAGCTCCTCGTCCCCACCGGCAGTCTGACACGCAGATAGGAATATCAATTTGCCGGTCGGAATGGCGGAAGTGGTCATCATGTCCTTGAGCGTGAGCTTCGACGTTCCGCTGAGGAGAAGCGCGCTCTTGGATATATCTACGCTGTCGTTAACAGCGTGGCATCCGATATGGACCGACGTGGCCTGCGCCATCTCTGATAAGACGCGTTCAGGAGTGGCGTCTTTTTCTGCGAGATGTATATATTCGCAATGGGATGCGGCAGCGTGTTTTCGGATATTTGATGCCTCTTCTTTGGTGGCGTAGAGGGGTAGTTGGCCATGATGAGAAGAGACGGTGATAACGAGTATGCGGTGTTGTTCCTTAGAAGCAGGTTCGCGTTGAACGGTGGTCTTTGCTTTGGCGAGAAGCAGAGCGTTAAGACTGGGGGCGTACGAGCAGACGACGAAGTCGTGTACTCGGAAGCCAGGACCGGGTTTGTCGTAATCGCCTGCTGCGTGAAGGGGGAGCAGAGTCAGCTGTTGCGTGGGACACCAGTACAACCGAGTGGTGGGCTCGGAGTCTGCACGAAGCGACTGTGGATCGCACATATAAGGTACGTATCACATCAAAATGAAATCTACGCACACTGACATTGAATCCCAAAGCATGGAGAATTGGTTCAGCAATCTTGACCCAAAGCTCCTTGAGGAGCTCACGGAATTCCTCCTCCGGATCAGTATCGAGGTCGGCGCGGATTGGGACCCTCTTGACCGACGCGGAACGAGACGGAACTTTGAACGAAAAGTCGTCTCCAAGAAGCGATATTAGGTTCTTCTTCATGCGGATGACATCAGCTTTCGTGAGTGCTGGTAAAGGAACATGCACGGCGTCTTCGACACATCCTGGTAAGATGATGAGAGCGTCGCATCGATTAGAACCAATGTTGATTATGACAACAGGTCCATCTATACCGGCGGCGGCAACACGATGTAGGAGAGGCCGGTGCGAATCCGCGTCCTCAAGGGTTGATAACCTTGCCATTTCACCCTCCCACTGCTTGGCATGCCTCCTGAGCTTCTGCCCTTCATCTTCGTTGTCGTGTATGACATGCTCCCAATCAATATCCGAACCTTTAAGTTCCCCGATTTGTTTATCCAACTCTTCCCTTGTCTTGCCCTGGGATTTGTTAAGTTTCATTAGAACCGTGTCATGGAGAAGCTCCAGCTGAAGAGTTCTAAGTCGTTCAGCATCATCCGCGTCACCTTCAAGCCCGAGTGGCGCACGGAGCTGGGCAAATTGTTCCCAGAGAATTGATCGGCCTCGGTCCAGCCATTCAATGGCCGTTGCGTGGCCCTCGTTCTCAATCGCACATGCAGCAGCGAAAGACGGGAATTCGACATAGCGAGGGATGTCTGTTCCCAGGAGAAACGGACCAGTGAGCATGAAGCGCCGATGGAGGAAAGGTAGACCGAGTGGGGTGACACTAGGGAGGATAGACATTGCAGTGCTGAGGAGTTCCATGAGCATGGGCCATGTAGTCTCGAATAGATGGTCCAGTTGTAGTAACACGGCCATAAACCGGAGCTGGGGCGGGTTGGAGATCGTTCGCGCAATGGATGTAAGGAGGGAAGATGATGCGCGTAGATCCTCCTTGTCACCTCGCATCGTGTACCGTAGGATAAGCGCATTTGCCGCATAAAATTGATAGTATTCTTTAACCATTAATGCATCTGGGGTCATCCTGACAACATCCTTGGTGATTTTCACGGCGCGTTCACAATCCTTCAGGTCACCCCCTTGTTCAGCTTTCTTGGAAAGCACCAAGCCCAGCGTCGCATAATACTTCAAAAAGAGGGGACCAGACCTGTGCTGTATTCCCTCCTCCAAAATCATGACCGTTCTTGTGAGATCACCCGGATCATGACCTTCGTGCGAGTAGCGAAGAAAGAGTCCACTGGCAAGACCAAGGAATAGGTATAACTGCTCCGAGGGGAGGAGACTCCGAGTCGGCCAATGATATCATTCCTCAACCGGATGCACTCTTCCAGATCTTTTCTGTCATTGAAGGTCTCGTAACTGGAAAGGTATGCCTGCGCCAAAAGTTCCTCGATCCAGGTTGAATTTAAACCTGAGTGAGAATGAGAGCCGCTTTCAGAAGATTGAATGCGCTGTCTAGATCCTGCCGCCCCCTCAGCCTCTGGAAACGCCTCAAACCCGCTGCGCCGCGCAAAATGAGATAATTGATCAGCGCGTAGCGGTTGGAGGCATCCATCTTTGAATCAATGGCCGAGTCTATGTCATCAACGAGATACGATAGATGTATGTCAACGACATTGACTGCCTTGTCGAGATCCACTAATGATCCCGTTACTTCTACGCGAAGCCAGTATGCCTGTGCTAGAGCACTGCAGAACTTGACCACATCGTGCAGATAATCACAGTTCATCCATACGATGCCCTCTGCAGATTCGAGAAGAGCAATAACACGATCAATGTCATTGGGGTCCTGCAACTCAAACGGCGAATCGAGATAGTGGCATATGATAGTGACCGCCAAAGACGTCAAGCGAATACACTGCCATCGCATTGTGCGTCGGTCATTGCTGATGCGGTGCACAAACAAGCGCTGCAGAGCAGGCGGGAGCGTCAACACTTGTCGAGAAGACAGGCTGAAGCACTCTCTAGAGCGGTAATAGTTGGTCGCTCCATCCGCATCACCCAAATAGCTTTGTACATCGAAGAAGCAGCCCAAGTCTGCAAGAAGCATTGCACGGCCTGCAGGATGGGGAAAGGAGTGGCAGCGTTCCGTCATGGACTGGAACAGCGGATCGTTGATAGGAATTTTGACGTGTTTGGGCCAAGGTTTGGGCAACTGTGTGAGAAGGCGTACAGAGTCTCGGAATTCATCATCTGTGCTTGCTACGAAAACGCTTCAGAAACCAACGCCGTGCCATGGGGGAAAGAACGCACATGGTCCGAGTTTGATTCGTACCTTTCCTGAAGCTGGAAACTTATGGGATTCTGGCGGCTCAGTTTCCAGTGTGAGCGAGACACCCTCAGGCTGAGACCGCGATGCTCGGAAACTGGGCTTCCTTATTCTCTTGAAATGTAGGACGCTTGCAGGCGCTGCAGAAGAAATCGATTTCAATGAACACATCGTAGGGGATCAATTCGGAGTGTTACTCACGCTTTGGGAGAGATGGAGTGGCGGAAAATGTAAGCTGAATATCTGGCGTTACAGCAAGTGTGATAGAATAAACAGAATCTCCTTCACGTTCATGGTTACTAAGCGAGGAAGCGAGGAACTCAAGGAAGGCATGTACTGTGTCGTGGTTGGGAGAGAAAGTCGGCTTTGTTGAGGCTTATTGACCCCAATGTGAGACCAACGTTCTCCAAGGCCTCGTAGACAGTAAACCTAGTGGACGCCGAGGCCTCATTGAGAGGCCTATGTCAGCCGCATAAGGTGAAGAAGTGAATGAATAGAGGATTGAGAATACTCGCCAGTTAATGGTGCACGGAAACTTCCAGATCCCGTCGCCGTCCGACTGAGAAGTCGGCGGCACTACATTGTTCGAGCCGATGACAAGCCCTAGTTTTCTGTCCAAGAAACGTATGTCCTTATTGACAGCTTTTGTCTCTGTTGTCTTGACTTGAAAATCTGGCAAATATCGCTATCAATCGACTCGGGTTAATCCAATAAGTTGACGGGTGCGCATACCGGACAGAATCACAACCCATCGATCCGGATCTACATGCGAGGAGGTTCCAGATAGAGGATCGTCTGCCAATGAAGTCCAGCATGGCTGGAGGAACATCGTCGTTGAAGCTGTTGAAAGAGAAGTTAACACGTGCCTGAGGCGGTGGTGGTGGTGATAAGACGACACTGTCACGACAGGCTTTCGCGGCCCATCTCAGGCCGAATGGCGATAGTCAGCTCGAGAACCGCCATGCATAGTGTCCACCCGTTAACATTGAGCTGGTTCAACTTCCATGATCGACGACCTAGGCGAGTCCAAAAGGCCCTGGGAAACTCCCCTAGGACGCCGGCGATTTTGGCGGATTTGAGGGCCCCAAAAACGCGATTTTGGCGGCGAAAAGTGGCGGATTCGAGGCCAAAATGGAGGAAATGCCGGCGGATTTCACGGGCCCAAGTGCGGTTGTGAGTAAATTTTGGGTTCTGTTTACCGGGGTGAAAATTTGGACCGGAACCGCTTACTGCTCTCAGAAAGCGCGGAAATCACTGTTGTGGAGGACGCGGACGTAAATGAGCTTTGGCGAAGCGGAGGACCAAAAAGAAGCCAAGAAACGCGATCTGAAGGCGTGACAGGGGGACACGTGCTGTGACATCCTCGGCGATTTTTGGCGGCTCAAAACCTCCAAAATCTTGCAGATTCAGAATCACGTTCTACTTTGGGTGGCGTACATCGGACCGGTACGTATATTCAGTACCTAGGCCACCCCTTACGTAGCCTACTGTAGCGATCCTCTGCGAGAGTATAGGAAAGGAAAGATACACGACACGGTCCCTTCGCTAGATACATGAATCGTTGTATAAGTATACATAGGCCCCGTTCAAATACTAGCTACTTTCAAACAATCAACCCCCCAGCTGAGCTCAGGTACCGTGAAGTTGGTGCTCCAGCAGTCTCTTATAAACAGACACTACCTTGAGACGATCGCAAGCCCTCGCCTCTGCTCCCTCCTCAGGCTACACCTCGAGCACCCTCAAAACTCCAAGTTCTCCTCGATGACTCATATGACCTGGAGAGTCGGAAGTTGGAGGCGGGATCATCACTGCAACTAGCGCAAAAATTTTGCTCATCAAGAAGTATATTGAGATTCGGATATGGGGAATCGAACCCCACATACTCACATTAGAGGCGCTAATGTTAGCCATTACGCCATATCCGACATGCAAAGTTTAGAAAGCTATGGTCCAACCTCCCGCCAAGATAGAAAGAGAAAGACACGACAATTACAAGAATACGGGGCCACCTAACGAAGTCGTCTAATTAAATAGTACAAATTGTAAGAGCTGAGGGAAGTAAATAGCGAGAGTGAGCCAGCGTTGTCACGGTAAGTATGCAGAAGAATATACAATGCACCAAGCCTCTAGTAGATCATCGCTCCATCTTAAAAATTACACGACCCGAAGCCGCCCTCCTTCAGAAACACCTTGAGCCGTATCACAATCGTGTCCAGGCCGGCAAGCCACTTCCTCAGCTCCTCGTCGAGCTTATCATGCGGCGCGCCCTGCGCTATCCCCTCGTAAAAGTCCTTGCGGTGCGGCACAGCGCGGAGGGCGACCTATCCCCCCAGCAAATTCAACGATCGAAACACGCGCAAAAGAAAAACCCAACACCACATAGACGACAGAGCGAATGACAAACGAATGGTGGTGCTTGAGCACGCTATCATACGACGCCTTGAAGCACCCATACAGGTCGCGCGCCGGCTGCGCCTGCATGTTCTGCAGCGCGACACACGTGAACGCAGCCCGCGCACGAGGCGCACCAGCGCGCCGCGGCCGGCGCCCCAATCTGGGAGCATCACCTCCACGGTCGTGGGCTGCGCGAGGGCGTTGTAGTGCGTGCGGACGTCCTAGTAACATAAGAATTGGATCCGCTGACTCGGAGGGAAGACGCACGCGGATGTTGTTCCGGATGTCGGACTGCACGAAGCCAAAGACGCCGGAGCCGAGCAGGTCGAACATGCCTACGAGGCCGTCGGAGGCCTCGGAGAACGCGTGCGCGTCGATCCCGTCGGCGTGGATGGGACGTCTGCGAAGGACTAGTGAAGGGATCAGTAGGAGCAGGAGACTGAGAGAGAGAGCCATGCCTTGACGCTCTCAAAGTAGGGCTGCTGCATGACGGGAGGAGGCAACTTGCATGATTTCATCGATCGCCATGAGTTATGAGTTATGATGATCGCCGTATATGTCACTGAACGTTGCACGTTGCAAAGGTGCGCCGTAGCTATGCGACTCTCCGGAATTTGGAGGTTCGGGCGATGGCCCATCATTC
Source organism: Hymenopellis radicata (assembly GCA_015501595.1). Lineage (NCBI taxonomy): Eukaryota > Fungi > Basidiomycota > Agaricomycetes > Agaricales > Physalacriaceae > Hymenopellis > Hymenopellis radicata. Next base: position 404 of record JADNRX010000277.1, on the reverse strand, counting down.
TACAACTTTCCTGCACTCTGAGTCAATGTGAATAAAGGTCATATGCGGGAATAGTAATGAAACTTGAATGGATTATCAGCATCATCTCAAGAGAGGTGTGTGCTAAAACCTTTTGCTGAGTAATGTTGCTTTTGGATTGAACACCACTGGCACGAACCCAAGACAAGACTTGAGGCAAAAAAATCCTCACACAAATGGATATCGAGGAGACGTCATAACCGCGAGGCTACCAATGCTCTAGATACAACGTAGACTTGCAGAGATCATTTGCCACCTGAGGGGACCACCATAAGTTGGCGTGGAGGCGGTTGAGGGTGGCCCTCCTTCGAGAGAACATCACGGTGGCCAACAACAGCACGGACGAGCACTTACCGCTTGGCGTAGACAATCTGTTTTGCCCTTCC
>JADNRX010000276.1:0-73876 GCA_015501595.1 Hymenopellis radicata | reverse complement strand
GCAACTTCAGATCAACTCAAGTCAACCCAAGTCATATTTTGACAACTCTGAATCACCATAAATATACCTAAGCATACTGCACTGTTGCCCTAAGTCCACTTACACAAACCTGCTCTAGCTCTCAAGTGAATCCTTTAGAAACTCAACATGCATTTGAATGATAGCAAAGTTTGGATTGATAAATTGCAGCACAGTAACAACAGTACAGTATATATCTACAAAGCCTACAACTAACAGCAACATGGGAGTAAAAATATTATGGGGTATAATTGTACCTGTTGAGTGTGATCATCCTCATCCTCGTCAAGCGCAGGCATCCTCGTCCTCGTCAAGCGCGGGCATCCTCGTCCTCGTCAAGCGCGAGCATCCTCATCCTCGTCAAGCGCAGTCGTCCATCAGGAAAAGTGGTCCTGCCATTAAGGAAACTCAGGCCAACTATAGGGCATATGGTTGCCTTAGGACATGTAAGTCCAGGATTCTCAGAGGTCTTCCTAAGCCACAGTCCATGGGTGCCTCATTCCTGAGTCAACCTCAAGTCAACTTTAACTGACTTGAGGTACCCTTGGTATCCTCTACGTTAACTGATATTCAACCTAAGTATACTCAAGCAAACCTAACATACGTCTAAACAAACTCAAAACCAAACAGAGCATGTTTGGGAAGAACTAAAGATGCAAGCAATCATTCACAGCAAGTTAAGATTGAGCACAAAATAGCTGAAATTGAACTATACTAGCTACGAAACAACAGTGTAACTATCTACGAATGCCTATGCTATCAAGAGATAGAATCGTCTATCCATATACACATGTCTGTGGGGTTCGGGAGGTCATTGTCGTTGTCGTGGTGCTCGCCCTTGTTCACACCACGTCGTACGCATCGCCGTGCTTGACCAGTGTCATCATTGGGTGGGATACTTTTGTTCCAGTTGGCCGGACTCGGGTTCTTGTCTGGAAGTTGGCGTTGTCGCACTCGTCCTGGTCTTGGCGACATCGTGCTCATCTCAGTGCTAGTATCGTTGCCTTGTCCCAGTGCTGGCATCGTCGTGCTCGTCCCAGTGGTGCTGGTGTCGTCACCTCGTCCCCATGCTGGTGTTGTCGTCTCGTCCCGTGCTGGCGTGGTCGTGTCATCCCCGTGGCGCCGGGACTTGGTTGCAGCAGTTGTAGGGCTCGATCGTCGTAGTGGTAGTGCTTGGTTATGGCATTCGTGTGGTGCTTAGTCGGTCATGCTCCATCGTCGAAGTCGCCGCACTCGGTCGTAAAAGTCGCCGCACTCGGTTGTAGAAGTCGTCGTGTTCGGTTGTCGTGGTTGTGCTCGGTCGTCCTGAGGGTGGTGCTCGGTCATCGTAATCGTGGTGCTTGGCAGTGGTTGTTGTCATGGGCGTTCGGGCACTGTTCGGGCATCCTCATTGTGGGACTCGGGTGTTGTTGTTCCTTTCCTACCTGAGCCGCAACAATTCTGCTAGCACTCGGTGTGCTCGGTGTCGTCATTGCGGGCGTGCTCATCATCATCATCGGTGGCAGGCGTGCCCATCGTCGTGGTTGCTGGCGTGCTCGATGTCGTCGTTGCAGGTGTGCCCATCGTCATCGGTGCGGGCGTGGGAGGTGTCTTTCTTGAGGGTGTTGTCGTCGTCGTTCTTGAGCGGGTTGGCCTTATGGCACCTGATTGGTGCCATCAGCGGTAAAAGGAGAAGATAAAAATAATGACACACCTGTATCACCACAACAGTGTCGTCGTTGTCGTGACAGACGTGTGAAGGCATGTGAGTCGTCACTAGTGAGGGTACGCGAGTCGTCGTTGACAACATGCCTGTCGTTGTGTCAGTGGAAGGATGAGAGAAGATGGTAGTAGGAGGACAAGTGCGACACGTACCCCGATCAGAACAAAAACCAACACACACGTGATGTCTACGCTTGATCCAGGAGGCCCCTTGCAGAAATGAATGTCGGCACAAGGAGAAATCAAGGAGAGAAGGGAGTTTTAAGGAAATTCTCCGGAGGGTTCAAGCGTGGAAGACTGCGCGACGACGACACCACCTCCCAACCATGGGCCCACAAAGCCCTGCTCAAGGTCGGCCTGGCTCTACATGGGCCCACGCTTGGGTATCATGTCGTGGTCGTAGTGGCGCTAAATATAACGAACCTAATTTTGTCATTGAGTGCTAGGGGGATTAAAATGAAAATGAGAACGCACCGCGCAGTGCTGCCCGACTGCAGACGGGACAGCAGTCACTCTCCTAGCCCTCGCTCTAGTGGAGCCAATCCGGATTTCAGCGGGCTCTGGTGTTGCGTGGCACTGACTACCTAAGTTGACGACGACGACACCGTATTAAAGGTTGTGCAGCCTGTTTTGACAGGGCTTACGCGGCTGACCGGTGAGACAATGGATGAGAAAAAAGGAATGGAGCAGGAGGACAGCACGAGCAGACGCCAGTGGTGGTAGTCGTAGTGATGGTGGTGGTAAAAGAATGAAATGCCAACTTCTGAATGGTGCGTGATCACCATTCGGATCGCCGGACCTGGGATCCGGTCATCGTTCAACACGCGATAGACGACGAACGGGGGTACATGGAGACCTAAGGGCACATACAGAAGCAGGACACAAGGTAGTTAAACATCTTACATGAGAATCGAGTTGGCCGACTTACCGTACAGTACACGATCCACAGCATCGCGAGCATGAAGTCACTATCGTCTTCATGTTTACCCAAAAAAACCTCAAAAAATAAAATGTTCCAAAACACAATAGGAACACGGCTCGCCATATGCGAATGTTTAAAATGTCTTCGTTATGGTGCTGGACGTCGCGCAAGACGGCGAAATCCACTCGGTCCGATCATCCGAGTGGCGATCGAGGGAGGTTTTTGGACGCGCGTCTTGCTCTTACCAGCACAACGCCCGCGTAAGCCCTCGTATCGAGGCCGCTCTGTCCAAGATGCGGGCTTGAAGCGACGATTACGACATCGTTCCCGCCGCCTGGCAACGACAAGTAGTCGCATAAGCCCTTGACAGCAGGCAGCTTTTCTTTACCCACTCCTAGAATTTGACGGCGACGATGCCAGATGGAATCAGCTCTGCTCTCTCCGTGAGTACGGCGGGAACGCAGCCTTCGGGACGAAGCGGCGACTCGGCTGGATGACCCCGGCGCCGACGACTGTACGTCCTTAATGAGCTAGAGGAATACGGGCCACTGAGGACGCGTCAGCCTTCGGGACGGCGCAGCAACGCTTCTGGACGACGCTGCGCTCACCGCGGTCATGTTCGTGCTTACAGCTAAGAGTTGTGAATCGGGCTGGACGTCGTCGCGGACGCGTCCGGCCCAAATTGGTGCGTATTCGTTATCCTCATTTACTCTCATCTTACCATTACCTGCCTCTTGCTTTTATCACTCCCAGAAGACAACGGCGACGATGCTGCACGTCCACAGTACACCTCTCGCTGTGCACTCCACAACGTCGCTCGCTGGGGCTTCAAGTTTTTCTGCCCACTACAACGACACCGAGAGTCGGAATTCGGGGCTGGCTGATTCCAGGACGGAGCAGCAACGCTTCTGGACGACGCTGCCCTCGCCGCTCGCCGCTGTCGTATGACATTTGGGTTGTCAGACGGCGTCGTGGACGCGTCCAGTGTAAACGGTACGTGTTTCTTTGCTTGTACCGTCATTTTATTTTAGATCATCTTCCCGCCACCACCAGCACCATACTGCACCCGACCACTCTCTTTAGCCGCCGAACCTTTGCTTCTGTCTCTTTTCGGACCGACGACGCTCTGATTGTGGCTTCCAACAGTGATAGATTGAAAATTCCTTGCAGCGAGCGAAGACGCGTAAGCCTCCGGACCGGAAAAGTCATACTTCTTGACGACGGCGCCAGACTTGAAGAGGCTGTATTAGCCCCACGCGCCGTCATGTCAAGAACCAGGCTAGGACTTTGGATGCAGGCTGGATGGCATCGCGGATGCGTCCAGCCTAAAGGTACGTATTTCTTATTGGTTTTTTGGGTTTTATTCTAAGTAGTTTGACCTTCCTTCCTTAGGCTCTCATCGCCCCATGTTTTCGACAATCCTCAACGATCAGCATAAGCCCCGTGAGGCAGCACTTCCTCACGGCGATAACGACGACGAACAAACACCCGTCTACGAGTCGCACGAGCCAGCGTGGCGGCATGTCTACGCTACCGACAGCCGTGGATCCAGAGGCCGACTCTTCATTATTTTGCTGTCTTGGCCCGCAAAATAGGCAACACGTCAGCCTCGAGGACGACGCAGCGACACCTCTGGACGACCTCTCGTAGGTCCATGTTTGAACGTCGCTGGTTTCCATTGATGATGTGCAGAACGAGATCTTTGCCGCCCTACAGCCTTCCGACTCTTCGCCTCGACGTCCCGCGAAGATCCCACGAATACCCTCTCGAACGTAGTTGAGCATTTGTTGGGACCGAATGCCCCAATTACACACCCTCGCCTCTGCATCCCCGATTAAGTAGTTAATTCAGTTGAATACAAACTACATATCTGTACGATATGAACTACATAGGACTTAAGACCTTTGAGTTGTCTTTATGTAGCCTAATGTAAATACCAGTATCTAAGGTGAACATGTACAACTGTAGGTGCCTTAGGAATGTAGACATTTATAAAAGTAGCCATGGTCTGCTTGGGTTAACATGTTAGTTGCCTCAAGTCAACTATTAAGTTGCCCCAAGTTGACTATCAAGTTGAGTCAAGTCAGCCAGAGTGACTATGTGCACTCTGGTAAACTAGAGGTATAGCTCCATTCCTGAGGCAACTAAAACGCCAAAGTGATTTTCCTGATGTCCTCGTCCTAATCAAGCACGGTCATCCTCGTCCTAATCAAGCACGGTCATCCTCGTTCTAGTCAAGCACGGTCATCCTCGTCCTAGTCAAGCACGGTCATCCTCGTCCTAGTCAAGCACGGTCATCCTCGTCCTAGTCAAGCGCGGGCATCCTCGTCAAGCGCGGGCATCCTCGTCAAGCGCGGGCATCCTCGTCAAGCGCGGGCATCCTCGTCAAGCGCGGGCATCCTCGTCAAGCTGCGGGCATCCTCGTCAAGCGCGGCATCTCGTCAAGCGCGGGCATCCTCATCAAGCGTGAGCATCCTCGTCAAGCGCAGGCATCCTCGTCCTAGTCAAGCGCGGTGTCAGCCTCATTGTTGTGTGCGGGTCGTCCCCGTCGGGCTTAGGTTGTCGTAGCCTGGGCCATACTCATTACGGTGCTCAAGTGGTCTGGGTGTCGGCATCGTGGTGGGCGTGGTCATCTGGTATACGTTTAGGGTGGGGGTCTTCATCATAGTTGGGGGCGTGGTGGTCAGCGTGATGGTGACTTGGCCTTCGTTGTCGTCATCGTGGAGGTGACACGCCGTCATCATGCTTGCAGCTGTCGGGTTGTGGTCGTCGTGCGTTGTGGTTTGGGTGGGCCTGTTCTCTGTGCTTGTTGCAGTCGGATGCGCCAGTCGGGTGTGCGAGTCGTTGAGGGAGGGCGTGCAAGTCGTCGTTGAAGGCATGCGCCACGACGGTATGCTTGTCGTTATATCAGTGAGAGAATATGGTGGTACGAGGACAAGTCGGATACGTACCCTCGATCGGAACAAAAACCAACAGACACGTGATGCCTATGTAGGTGGCACTTTTGGCGAGCAGTCCAAGAGTGGCCCTGTATACAATCCGGGAGGGCGGTGAACATGGGACTGCAGTCTGACGTCGTGTCGTGTCGCGGTCGTGGCAGTCTGGCGGGATGTCTGAGAAGTAGAATTGAAGAAAGAATGAGAACGCACCATGCGATGCTGCCTGCCTGCAGACAGTGCAGCATTCATTTCTCCAGTCATCGTTCTTGCAGAGCTTGTGGGGCGTAGCGTTGCTTGACGCCAACGACGTTGATGACGATAAAGTGGGCCTGATTTGACAGGGCTTACGCTGCCAGCATACGCATAAGAACTGGAGATGCAAATTTAACAGCTGGCCCACAAAGTCCTGCTCAAGGTCGGCCTGACTCTACATGGGCCAGCCGTTGAATATGCATCCCAGGGGTTCGTGAATGTGAGTGGGTTGATGGTGGTAAAAGGCAAGTGTCATTTGATCACCTCGATCAGCAAGGTGCTCGTCTTGTATACTCAGGTAGTTCGGCCATGGCGTACATGATATATTCTTATAAAATACATGAAGGCAAATAATAGCATGTCACCAAGGTGCGCGGCTGTAAGGGCACCAGAAACAATGAGTAGCGAGCAGGTCAACGCTATGTGATGACTTTCCCATATCCAGTAACCTCCTCGTATAGCTTCTACAAGACGTCGCTGCACCTATGTCTGTCTGATGAAGGGACAAGTAAATACATCCAGGCCTAAAAGCTCATCCCAGTGTGCAAAGACTTACTGAGCTCATCACGCTGTCGATTATTTCTTCTGAGTCTTCCTTCATTCATGCCCGCCGACAATCCCCCAAGCAATTGCGTGAGGGCGGTCGACGTGCATGATATAGTCTCAACCACGTACAGTCTCTGTGGATCGTTACAACCCAGAGAGCCTGTGGTGATGAGACTCGGAGTCAGACATAGCGATTAATATTAGTGGCCCCGGATGCCACCAAGCTCCTAGTCGAGGCCAAGCCCAATTAGCAGTAGATACAGCCAAATGCTTGTCCAACATATTTCCGCCTCGTCGTGAAGGGTGGATCCATGCAGTCCTTATTCAAATGCCGTCCCAAAGACGAGCACCAGAGAACTCGAAGCGCATCCAGAGGCAGCAGCCAGAAAGAATTTGAACAGGCCGAAGAAACACAAGAAACTAAGGAGAATCAAGACAGAACCCAAGAGGTTGTAAGGTCAGAAGCACGTCGTTGTTGACGTGCCATGGTGGGAGGAGGAGAGACTCAGAACACTTGTCTATCTGATCAGTCGGACTTAGACCGATGACCCGATCATCTCTCTCCTACCACCAGCACCTCATCGAGGTGCTGCCATCCTACCTTCGGACTTAGCACCTCGACCTCCATTTTTTATTGCTTTTCGGCTCGTCGGATTTGCACCGCGGCTTCCAACAGCCCTCGATGTGGACGACCTTTTCGTGCTCCGCTCTGACGACGAGCACAGCGCGAACGCGTAACGGAGCCGCAAGGCTTATGGAACGGCGGTTATGGGCTAGAAGAGGCTGGATTAGCCCCCCATGCCGTCTTGAACATGCTTTCAATGAGGTGATTCTGTGGACTGGACGGCGTCGTGGACGCGTCCAACCCCAACGGTGCGTATTTTTCCATTTGTTTTAAGCTGAATCTGTTCTGATGTTTTGTAGTCTAAGCCGCGTCCCTCGTTTGTAGCGTTTGTCCAAAACGCCAATGTTTTTTCGGAACTCCTCGAACCGCGATTTCTCAAGGCTTCCGGACAATTTCCTTGCTTCTGCTCTCACGCCGAGCAACGCCTCAGCTTAAACCTCCAGGAAGAAGTTGCAACACATTTAAACAGCGACGCCGGCTTCAAGACGTTGGGCAAGCCCTTCCACCGTCGCCTTCGAGGCCAAGAGTTCGGATTCGGACTGGATGGCGTCGTGGACCAGCCCGAAACGGTGCGTACTGTTGCTCGGTTTTTTATTATTATTTCATTTTAATTTGCCTGAACAGCCTAGACGCTCGACCTTCAACGCTCAGCACGAGGTCCGCTGTCTCCGATCGATTCTTGTCCTCAAGAACCGGGATCACTTTCTGCACTGTCGTATTTGCGCTCAAGTCGGAAGTTAGGATTGGGCTGGCTGGCGTCGTGGATGCGCCCAGCCTGAACGGTACGTATTTTCTGTTCGTTACTCTATTTCTTCTAATTCAACAGCAAGCAGTGCTACTCCTCCCACCACTATACACTTCTCCAATTCCGTCTCACCGCTGGAATCAATGCGATCGCGTAAGCCCTCTATCGAGGCCGCTCTGAACGTGCGACCGCCAGTAGTCATGCCCGGAGACGACCACTTTCCCCTGCTCGGTGATTTCACTCCGACTTCCAACAGCCGTGGTGGAAAGGACGACTTTTTGGATGACGGCGCCGCGCTGCAAGGACGGAGCAGAAACACTTGTGGACGACACTGCACTCTCCGTTTCCATGTCAGTGCCTAGATTTGGGAATTGAGGTGGACGGCGTCGCGCATCCAGCCTAAACGGTACGTATTTCCTGTTTGTTCTTCTAATTTCTTCTAATCCGAAAGCAATCAGTGCTACTCCTCCCACCGCCACTACCACACTCTCCTCTTGCCCTACGTCGTTTGCCCACCGCTGGAATAACTGCGGATCGCGCTCTGTCGAGGCGGCTCTGTTGAATATGCTGCTGCTAGTAGTCGCGATGGGAGACGACCACTTTTCGCTTTGCTGCTCTTTCGGCGAGCAGAGTACGAGCATGTCATGCTACAGGATGGAGCAGCAACGTATCTCGACAATGGCTCCGGGCTCCAAGCAGCTGGACGAGTCCTCCCCGTGCCATCGTGTTCGCGCCGCCAATGAGGCTACGAGTTGTAATTTGGGCCTGATGGCAGCCTGGACGCGTTGAGCCCAACGCAGTGCGTATTTCTTATTCATTTTGTTCTATTACTAATTGAACGTGCTTTTCTAGGCTTGCCATCATCACCTGCGTGAGCCCCGGCGAGGCAGCACTACTGCACAGTGATAATGCTCTGCATCCTCAAATCGAGGCCGTCGTCAAGTTATTCTCGGCCACGGCTGTCGCGACTCGCCATCGTCAAAGACAGGCTCTTTATAGCCGCGGCCCGGCGATGTCCTTCGTCCCTTTGGAGTTTGTCGTGACTGGTGACACTCCCGTAGATATTTTCACATTCATAAAAAGTAGTTAGTTCAGTTGTATAAGTACTATGTGGATTTCATGAATTTGAGCTGTCTTTGACGTAGTATAATGCAAATGCGAGTCTTCGAGGTAAACATGTACAACTGTAGGTGCCTTCAGAATATACCCCTCTACCAAGTTCGCCGTAGTCTGCTTAAGTTGACTATTGAGTTACCCCAAGTTGACTATCAAGTTGAGTCAAGTCAACTATCAAGTTGTGTGAAGTCAGCCAGAGTGACTCTGTGCACTCTGGTAAACTAGAGGTATAGCTCTATCCCTGAGGCAACTAAATGCCAAAGTGATTTTCCTGATGTGCAAGATCATCACCGCATCCGTTTGTCTGCGGCTTGCTGCCATCAACCATAAGAGTGCGAATTCCCGTGCCATGAAGAGCCTTAAACATAACCGGGCGCCCAGTAAGGCGACGAGTAGTGTTCCATAGCAAACTCCACGCCAGTTTGAACGCCTCACGCATCTCGCGAGTCATATAAATTAGAGACCTCAACGAGTCAAACCCGGGTCAGATCCGCGATCCATCACGCGAGTACCCGTGGCCAAAACTGCCGATCCGCGATCCTTATCTGATCCGACCCGCCACGGATTACGGATCAAGACGAGTCGGATCACCGAGATCGCCGAGCGGGTCGAGTACTCGAGTAAACTCGAGTATTCAACGCACTCAAATCCATTCATGCGCGATGAGCATCCCCGGGCAATGGCACGGGGACATTCAGCCGCGCATGATGCGGACTGCGTGGTGGCGGGAGGATAGTGGGAGTCAGAATGGTGGTGATGACGGTAGTGGAGATGGTGGTGAAGGTAGTGTGGTGAGGTAGAGGTAGTGTGCTGATGTGGGTGTGGGTGGTGAGGGTGTGGGTGGTCGTCGTCGTCGTTGGGTGGTGGTCGTCGTCGTCGCGGTCGCTCCATCAGCGCGCACGCCGCTCATAACCGCGTCAATACGCCATCCATCCTCACTCGAATCCTCATCTCCGTGTCGCACATCCCGCTACCCATCCCCGCTACCGCGTCGCGCATCCTCCACCAGTCGTCCACGAGTCGTCGTCGTCGTCGTCCGAAGTCGGCGCTGTGGTGTGAGTCGTCCGTTGCTGCTGTCACAGAGACAGCAGCAAGCCCAGCACGCAGTCAGGGCCCAAGGAAACACCCCAGAGGCCTCCTGACAATCGTCAGAGAGGCAGCGGCGACAATCGTCACTCGCTGGGTGGTGGTCGTTGTGGTGGGAGAGAGAGATGAGGGAGATCTAGCCATCGATCAGAGGCTTACGCGGCCTCTCGGCAATCGCCGGATCGTGAGAATTCATGAGAAATTCACGCGTACGGCTCATTTGGGCGATGCAAGGGCCCGTTTGACTTGGTAAAAATTTGTAAATTAAGCTAAAATATATCTCTAAATATTCACGAGTCAACACGAGTACTCGTGCCTCTAGAGGCTGATCCGCGATCCATATGCGATCCGACCCGCCACGGGTCTACGGATCATACGGATCGGATCTCCGAGATGCCCGAGCGGATCGAGTACGGATATATCCGCGTGATCCGCTGACTCGTTGAGGTCTCTAGCCCTCCGGAGACATGAATATGAGCGCCGGGAAGATGGACTTGACCTCCGGACGGATGATCGTGGGGGCCGGCAAGATGGACTTGACCTTTGGGCACATGGCTTGGGACACCGACTCGCCGTGACTTGATGATGGCCTCTTTAACCGCGAGTTTGATTGCTTCCAACACAAACTTGCTCTCTTGTATTTTGCGCTGGGATGGTCAGGTGAAATAGGCAATTTGGGCCGGGACCGAATACAGGCACGCGATAGCACAGCCACGTGCTGAAGGCGCTAGTGACATGTGGTATTCGGTGGCGGCACCAGTAACATTTGAGTTGACAGATAATCAGGAGAAAGACTATATGACGGGGACAAGGCTGAAGGAGTTGTATCTGGAAACACAAAGATTTAAGGAAGCCGCGGAAGACGGAGGGAGGAGCACCGAATGGTACGGTGGCCGCGGTCTCTTCAGGTGGCGGCCAAGTCAAGACGACGGGTTTGACGCTCGGGGCTTCCGTCGGGCATATGGTTACAGCAAATCGTAGTCGTCGAGCTAAAGAGGCGTTAATGAAGTACTTGCTTCGAATATAAATGGACCAACCTCGTCGTTGTACGACATGATAGTGCGTTTGAGCTTGGACGTGTCCACCCACGTCACAAAGTCTTCCATACGTCTATGTGGATAAAACATGAACGAGAGCCAAAAAGAAAACGATAGATGTATGCGCACCGGGTCACCAAGAACGCGGGATCTGTTATAGTATCCAGTCCAACTCTTACATGTCCCTGCTCTATAAATTGTGCTGCCTGTACACGTATCAGACGTTTTCCTGATGCGAGGAAAGACGTGGAACGCACCGCGCTAACAGTTTCAGCCATTTTCGACATACACATGAATACGGCGAGACGACGGCGACAGAAGGCGGCCACGGTGAGCTTGTCGACGTCGCTGAGCTTGGCGGTCGAGTTCAGAACGCCCATGTCGTATAGTTTTGAGAGCAGCTGAGCCTCCATGCGCGACCGATAGGGATCCTGCGCAGGCAGAAGCGAAATCCGGTGTGCGAAAGACCTTAGGGATCCGCAGAGTTTGTTATACCTGTATGACCGTTTGCCAACAAGACTTCCGAGCCGCGGAAAAACGCACTTGTGATAATCCTCTCTGTCTTGGATGTGGTATCGGCGCATGACTTTGACTTCTCGGAGGTCTGCATCTTGTTTCCACTGCAATGCATGAGGACAAGAAGAACAGTCAAGTGAAACACAAAAATTACGTTGAGAAAGTCGACTTTTTTGAGGAGCTTCTGCTCGTGATGCTTGAGCTTTCGAACCATGGGGGTTTAGTCTGGCGACAGTGGACAGGCGAGCTGACGGAAGACACGACTCTCTGACGAGATGGACGTCGGAGGAAAGGGACGCATTATGATTTTGATCAGGGTCCTCAAATGCATCCTAAAAGGTCTCTACGCGCGAAACCTCCTACTCATGTCCATTCACTGCGCTATCGAATTTCAGTACCCATTCGTTTCGTCGGGGCTACACTGTGCAAGATTTTTATAGTGTGTTTGCATTTCGTGACGGTCCGGCCCGTCCGGGCCAACAGTACTATGCGAGCGCCACCTTTCATCGGTCTTCAACTTCGACTATCCAAATACTTGATACGTCGTCCGAATATTGGGGCCGAAGCACGCGCGGAATCGACCAAGACTGCCCATAGTTCCTTTTTTGTGAACTCAGACAGGAAACTTCGCTTAGGTGAACGGAAGAAATTCCTGTCTGACAAGTTCAAAGCTACTCTGCGATATTCGTGGAACGTTCCATCGAGCATATACAGGTCGACGTCAAAGTTGATGGAGGAAGTATGACGGTGAATCCATATTACTGCATGTGGCGCAAGAAGCCGCCCAGGACTACTAGTAGTCGGGACTTTGTTCATACCGATACTACCATTGACGTCGGAGCCCCAAGCAGTGTCTCGGTAGCACATCACATGGTCTACAAGAGTTCTTTAAAAACGAGCGAGAACGATCCTAGAAAATTCAAGCTGAAAAGTTCGCAATGAAAGCTTTCACCCAGCTCGTTGGCCTCGTTGCTGCCGCAACCAGCGCCTCTGCCCTAGCGGTACCTGCATCCTTTCACCCGGCTGTCCACGCGCTCACTGTGACATTATAAGATTCGCTCAGACCAAGACTCAAGTTGCGCCTCGCGAAACCGCGCAGTGCCCCTCCTCCGCGGCTATTCGCCCTCGGCGGTGGACCACTTCTACACCACCAGCGGGCTCGAAATGGAGAATGCGGTGGCCCACTTGGGGTACCAATCCGAAGGCGACGTTGGCTTCGTCTTCCCCACGCAAGTCCGTTCTACCACCCCGCTGTACCGCGCATACAGCCCGGGCGCCACAGATCACTTCTACACCGCATCTCGAGAGGAAAAGAACAACGCGGTGATGCATCTCGGTTACGTCGACGAGGGCGTTACGGGCTTCATTTACGCGACCCAAATATGTGGCGCGGCGCCGCTGTATAGGGCGTATAGTCCATCAGGGACGGATCATTTTTATACGATGTCGGTGGATGAGAAGAATTATGCTGTCGCTCATTTGGGATTTGTCGACGAGGGAATCACTGGGTATATTTTCCCGGCGTAGTCAGACGTTTATAGAAGATTTCTGTAAAGATTGTATTCAGTGTGAAGCATAAACTGTGCAAAGGCATGCAAACTTACACTTGTACATTTAACATTACCACCACACATTGCCCTTCATGAGACGCCTCCCAGTCATGCACACCTTTGCACTTTGGACGGACCTATTCGCGCCAACTTCTGCTCCGACGTCAATAAAACCACTCGGATGCTGTATCCGGACAATGCCATCCCCACGATGCAAGCGACTAGTACCAGAGTCATTCGCATGCCGCTGCATATAATTCCACGCCACCGTTCCTTCAACATTTGCCAACACGCCTAAACCCATAGCGACCGTCATAGGCACCGCCTTGTGCACCTCTCCCATCGAATACGCCTTGATCTCAAGATCAACGCCTCCCTCATTACCATCTTCAGGTAAGCAGATAAAGGCGATTTTGGGCTGAGCCTGCGCCTTGGGATCAAGCCGCATTTTGCGCGCGCCTGCCTGTCGGAGTAGCTCGACATCGGTGGGAGCCATGGGCCGCTCCATCTCCGACCGTGACATCCAAACGAAGATGGTCGGGTTGGTGGCGTCGATGAAGGACACGTCAAATGTGGTGTTTCCCAAATGCAAGGCATCAATTGGGCTGCGCGTAGGAAAGAGTCGGCCGGTCCGCGCGCCAGCCGGATCGAGGAACTCCATAATGATGGATGAGCCCTTTATGAGCCCGACGGTAGTGATTTCAGGTCTGTCGAGGACAGCTACGCCATCGGCGGAAACGGGAAAAGTGGTGTGAATGAGCTTTTGCGTGTTCGTGTTATACGCACGGACTGTCACGGTGCTGTTCTCTGAGGAGACGCTGGCGCGGGAACGAGTCCCTCGTCGCGTGCGAAGACGCCGACCATGCTGGAGAGGTTTCCGCAATTGCCAGTGTAGTCTATCTCACCATCGCGGACGCCGATTTGAGCAAAAGTATAATCAACGTCCGCTGTTGACTGTGATGATTCTCCAACGACCATTATTTTGGAGAGACTGGATATTCCGCCTCCCATGCCATTCAGCTGGCGACCTGTAGGGTCTGGAGAGCCCATGATACCGCGAAAGATGGGATCCCAGTCGCCAACATCAGGAGGAAGGTACTTTCTGTTGATAAAGATACCTTTGGAGGTCCACCGCGAAGGAATGTCGCAGGAATGGGGTTCGGGGTGATAAAGCTTTGAGTGGAATACGAACGCAGGCCAGAGAGGAATGGCCTGAGGCTACGTAACAACTTCATATTGGGAGACGAGCCTGCTGGCGTGAATGTTTGACCAGTGGTTGATGGATCCAGGAGAGAATCACGATCGAGCCTGGCGAGGGTCTAGATTTTCGTCCATATTGGGAACGATCACCGACGCGTTTGATTTGCGCGGACTTTGGTCTGTTTTTTGAACCACCATGGATGAAAACTATCACCATGTTGGGAATGGCGTAGCTTGCCGCTATTACAACCAAGGAACATGCAGCAAAGGCCTTGGATGCGATTACTGCCATGCTCCTGATGTTCGCAGCGTCAGAGACAGTCGGTGAGTTACTTCGCGTTCTGAGACTTGTGCACGTCGTAAACTTCTCAGTGGGCGGAATGTGTGTCTACACTTTCTTCAAGGATGGTGCCAGTTTGGCGACTACGTGTGTCATTACTCGCATGACCGCAGTTACTTGCCCGAAAACTTGGCCTTTCCGGAATATATTCCTGGACCGCCGCCTCTGCATAGGCATATGACGCTTGATGCCTCTCCTGTGATACTTGATATTCCGCTCCGCCTGCACCTGCATTTCTCCCTCCTCCGCCTGTAGTGCCTGCTGCTCCGGAGTATAACGCGAAAGCAGAGAAACGGAGACGAAGTAAAGCAAGGCGGCAAGAAAATGCAGCTGCTGCAGGTGCGACTTTGCGGAAAGTGTCTTCATTGTCTGGAAAAGCGGCAAGGTCGCCAAAGACCATCCTGAAGAAGGAGGTGAAGAAGGAAGCGCTGGATGACAATTTCCTTTCATCCCTTTCGGCGAGTCCGGCGAGCCGAGGTGGGTTTTTTTGAATTTTGTCCTGGCTGTTATTGAGACATCTTGAAGTTGCAGAGTATTGGGACGAAGACGAGTTTGATAGACAACAACAGGAAAGAGACGAGAATGGAGGATACTTGAAATATGAGGTGGAGGACCTTTGGGCACAGGGTGTGAAGCCTTGGGATGACGATGCCGGTGTATGTTCTTTCATTTTTTTGGTGGAAGAATGCTGCTGACGACATGAAAGGCTGTTCTGGACGTCCTCAATGGCTACTTTTAAGGAGCCGGCCGCCATTAACACGTTTAATGTTTACCTTAGGATACCATACTTTATCTTACCTTGTTTCGCGAATTTCTTCAAGTCAGATGTATGACGTAAAGTGTGGGAAAATGCGTCGGCAGCAACGGTGCAGCTTGCCTCAACAGGCCTACACTCGACTTCCATAGACATTCACTGTTGCTTTTCGACGCCGTTGTCGTCGTCGTGCTCGACGTCGGCAAGCCGTCTAGATGACCTCTCGCGCAAGCCATGATTCCTCCCAACCACCACAACAAAGCCAACGGAATCCCCTTGACAGTGGTAGTGCGCCCGGCCCAAGCAGGCTCGAACTCGTCCAGAAGGCCCTATTGGCGCCGTTCAACCACAAGAAGTCAGACTCTGCCCGCATTCTGTCTGATTGTACGTGAATTTCCCTTTTTTTCGAGTCGCCCGGTTGATTTCGTGGCCGATCGTGCCGTTTCCGACTAATCGAACCCAACTGATTCGCCTTTGACAGTGGCCCCGGTCATAATGACGCCCCGAATGATCAACTCTGCATCCACCGCCAACTCTAGGCAGCGCCAGGCTGTCGAGAACGGCACCGTAGGACGTACTCGCGTCGACTTTGCAACGCTCGGACGCGCCCCGCTCAAACTGGGATTAGGTTCGCGCCGTGTAACTTCGCGCGACCTTGAGGTTATGGAGGCTACCGAGGAGCTTTTGCACGCAGAGGTTCCGGAACCGGAGGGCGTCGCCTCGAATGTCAGTTTACTTCGCGGCTTTAATGCCACCATTCCCAGTGCGGAGCAAAGTCGGACACGGCGGCGGCAGATGCGGAATGTCGATGCGCCCCATCTAGGACTCAAGAAGCTCGGCATGAATGCGCGCGGCCTCCTGACAGAGGACGACGACGGGCACAGTGTTACCAGTGAGGATGACGTTGTTATGGTGTCGCGTGTAGAGACAGGGCGTAAGGGCAAGAAGCGGCGCGGTCGGGAAAGTTTGAGCAGCTCGAAGCTTCTTGGAAAGGAGGAATTATCACGGCAGAAGAAGGAGATTCTACGGGATAAGGAAAATTTGCATGTTCGAAGGGTGCGTAACCTGGAGACTAACTGTGCTTCCTCTTGCTCAAATTACTCGACAGAGTTTGATCAACAACGAGATAGGGGAAATAACCAACAAAATAGCAGCATTAGACGTCATTCGAGAGAACCTCGAGCATGATCTCTTGAAGCTTCAGGAGGACGAGCTCGAGTTGGACGATGAATGTACGTGTTGGCTTACCTTTGTGTGATACTTCTCTGATGTACCGCCGTAGTGGAAGGAGTCGGAGAGAGGGTGGAATTCGAACAAGCAGCAGGACGGACCGCCAAGGCCAATGGCGCTCAGTCCGTCCATGTACCGCAGAGCTCTAGACGCCGCAAAGGACCTTCCTTCCTTCCTTCAGAACACAACGAACTACCACCAGGTGTGGCTTTTATGACCCTCGAAAGTCACTCTGCACCTATTGCGGCGCTCGATTTCTCTGAGCCTTATGGAACCCTCGTCAGCGCGTCCCAAGTGGATAGTCAACCTATCGTCTGGGATCTCTTCAGCGGAACACAGATGGGACGCCTCAAAGGCCACACCGGTCCCGTCAAGTGCATACAGGTTGAGGATCATGTATGCCTGACAGGTAGTGAAGACGGGGCCATCAGGTTGTGGGATCTACGAAGAGTAGATAACGAGGACGGCTGGGGAGAGGAGGGAGAGTTTGTTACCCTTAGTGATGTTGCGGAAGAGAGCGAAGATGGGGAGGCTGAGGCTTCTAACGGTATAAGGAATGGCAAGGCTCCTGCCGACGAACGCGAAGAGTCATGTGCCCGGGTTCTTGAGGGCCACACCAAGGCCGTTACGTCCCTGTACTTTGAAGACGATTGTCTAGTATGTGGCTGAGGCCTCAACCTCGATTATTCTGCTCACGACGTGTCTAGGTAACAGGTGCATCAGACAAGACGCTTCGCCAATGGGATCTTACCACAGGACAATGTGTAATGACGATGGACATTCTTTGGGCCATCTCTCATTCGGCCGCACCGTCGATTCCTGGAATTGCCGCCTCGATAGGCTCGTTTGCTGTGCCCACACCACCGTTCGCAGACGGCAGTTGGGATATGTATGAGGACTTTGTCGGTGGAGTGCAGTTCTGGGGATACGGTCTTGTGAGTGGTAGCGGTGACGGTGCTGTTCGCATGTGGGACAGTAAGTACCCGACTTTACATCATTCACCACCTGCCTAAATCACGTATTTAGTGCGCACTGGGCAGGCCCATCGCACGCTGCTAGGACATACCGAGCCCGTCACTTGCTTACAGTTCGATGAGCTTCACATCGTCAGCGGCAGTTTGGACAAGTCTATACGCGTTTGGGATTTGCGGACAGGCGGCGTATTTGAAACCCTCAAGTATGACCACGCTGTTACCGCTCTTCAGTTTGATACGCGGAAAATTGTTGCTGCTACTGGCGAGAATGGGATCAAGGTCGGTCTTCAAAGTAGCGCTACCAGCCCTTGGATCTAACAGACTATTTCAGGTTTACAACCGAACGAGCATGCAACACTCCACCCTCCTCACGAACGGACACACACATCCGGTACAGCGCCTGCGTTACATGGATCGCTACATGGTTTCGGGTGGACGGGATGCGACTGTCAAGATCTGGTCACTTTAACACACGCTGAAAGTAATTATATGTTAATTTTAAAGTTATTCGATTTCTTTGCTTACATTCATGGACGCCCACCAACCAGCATTCTTTCAGTTGTATTATCTTACGCAAGAAAATAGAGACATTCGCGCTGCTATTTCTGAGGCTCGTGTCGCAATCATGACTGGTATCGTGTCGTTCTGTCAGTATACTATACTTACCGTGAGTCGGTATTTGGCAGAGGTAAGCAAGAGGAAAGTGTCAAGGTGAGCACGCTTCAGGAACGCCAAGCAGGTGGCAAGTATTGGATATTTTCACGTTCGAAAATGTTTGAAGGGGATGACGCGAAAACTGCACCACTGCCTCCATTGCCATTCGTCGCCCACTGGAACGAGGGTCACAAGAAGGACCTAAGTATGGGCAATGGTGGCGCTTGTTCTATTTTTAGCCGCGCTAGTCTTTTCGCTGATCCTCTTAACTGCGGCCGCCGGCTCCCAACCCTTGCTCTGGTGCAAAGATACGTGCTCGCGCGGTCGAGATACGCGATAATTGGCTGTTTGATGGTCCATATCGCCAGACCAAAGTTTTAGAATAAGAAGCGCAATCATACTAGTACGCTCGCTCATTCGTGATCATGGCCTTCCTCTCCGGGTTGTTCAAGTCGAAGCGCACTACTGGCTCGGAGGCGTCCGCTGCCTCTGAGCCTGAGCTGCCGTTCGAGTCTAAGGATGGCTCTCCTCGCCGGGACGATGTTGATTTAGAGAAGAGCAGCAGCTTGGGGAAGGAGGATGAGGGTAGTATTATTGCTGGCGCGACGGAGAAGATTGAGCTGACGCCTATGGAGGCGCTCAAGTGGAACGTGGATGGGGACCAGTCGCCGTTCCCGGAGGTTGCAGCGTGTGTGCCGAATACGGACGATCCGACGATGGAAGTGAATAGTGCGTGGAGGCCTCGTCTGACTGGAGGATTTGTGGCTGATTTTGATTAGCGTTCCGGATGTGGGTGTTGAACACTGTTTTTGTGATTCTGTTTGCGGGTGTCAACCAGTTCTTCTCGTGCGTTTCTTCAATTTGCTTCGCGTTTGTGAATGCTTTAGGCTCATGATGCTCTTTAGGTTGCGATATGTAGGTCGCTCACTGGTGTCGTCGGTGGACTGGAGATTATGTTATTGGTGTAGCCGAGTCTGAGTTTGAGCTATGTTGTGGCGCAGCTTCTCGTGTTCCCTATAGGTCGTGCTTGGGAGCGCCTCCCTACATGGCGGGTAGGATACGGCCGATTTGGCTTCCGAATCAATCCTGGGCCTTTCAATATGAAGTACATTTCCTTCAGCTAGTAGACGTGGTTCTCGAGTTTCTGACATCCGTTTCATAGGGAACACGCCGTGATTGTCATTTGTGTAAACCTTACGACTGGAACGGCTTATGCTATGGGCTCTCTGGTCGCTATGACTAGTCCAGAGGTGAGCCTTCACGTTGTGTTATTTGCTTCGACAATTCATGGTATGTGTGTAGTTCTGGGGAAGAGACTTGGGTGCGGGCTTTGGCATATGTTACATCATGACGACTCAGTTCCTGGGATTGGGACTTGCCGGCCTCGCACGTCGGTGGATCGTGTATCCTGGTGCGTCTTTCCGAGCACTCAATGAGCATTTCCCTCACGTTTCATCAGCTGCACTCATCTGGCCGTCGACGTTGGCCTCAACCGTGCTGTTCAAGACTCTGCATCAGCCTCAGGAGAACGAGCCTGCGAATGGGTGGACGGTCACTCGGTACCGGTTCTTCTTCTACACTCTCCTGGGGAGCTTCGTGTGGTTCTTCTTCCCGGATTATATTATGACGTGCCTGTCGTTTGTGACGTGGATCGCGCCTACGAACCAGAAGGTTAATACTATCTTCGGGGTGAGTGGTTGTCATCTCTTTGTTTGGTGCAAGGCTGATTTTGAGAAGATGAACAGCGGTCTGGGGTTGTTGCCTATTAGTTTGGATTGGACAGTTATCTCGTATGCTGGGGCTCCGTTGACTACGCCGTTTTGGGTTACGGCGAATTGCTTTGCGGCGGTGGCGATCTTTTATTTGTTCCTTTCTCCGATTTTGTACTGTGAGTGGCGCTGGCACTTCTTGGCGACGCTTGGGCATGACATGACCTCCAGACACTGGGGCGTGGTATAGCGATTATTTGCCTCTGATTTCGAGCGCTACTTTTGATAATACGGGCGCCAAGGTTGGTTTTAGGTTCATGACTGGGGGCATAGGCTGAAAGTGCCGGCAGTACAACATCAGCAAGGTTGTCAACGAGGACTATTCGTTCAACCTTGAGAAGTACGAAGCGTATTCGCCGATGTGAGTCGGTTACTAGTCCGCCTGTCTTGTCACCGCTGATCCAGCTTGTTAGGTATATCTCTATGGTACGCTGCCGTCCGCATGACTGATATAGACCTACACTCTTTTCCATAGGCGTATTCGATTTCGTACGGGCTCAACGTGAGTCGACTATCTTAGCTTATCAGTAATGGTACAACTCAAGCTCTCATACTAGTTTGCGGCCATTACCGGTATCATTTTTCACACCTATCTCTACAATGGTGCCGATATCTGGGCCAAGGTCGGTCTGCGTATGCTTTCAGAAAGGTGTGTACTCAAAGTGGAGTACAGTTCAAGAATTCCCGGGATGGCGGAGAGGATATTCATAAGCGACTTATGAATAAGTACAAGGATGTTCCGGACTGGTTGGTGTTCTGTTTCGTGTAGGCTTGTTGCATGACAATCTTTGGATAGGTGGTACTTGATCCTCACTGCTTTCACGCTGGGATTGGGCATTTTCACTATTCGGTGAGTGTCACTCAGTCGCCATGGAGCGCATGTCCTCATTACCACGTTCGATAGGTACTGGGACACTCAGCTTCCGATTTGGGGTTTCATTGTCGTAGCCTGGGGTCTCGTACGTGTTTCGATGCTGTCTTCGTTGGTCCGCGCTCACTCGTTTGGCAGGGTGTTGTTATGATCATTCCCGAGGGTATCTTGGAAGGGACTACGAACCAGCGTATCTTCTTAAACATTATCACTGAGCTGATTGCTGGATATGCGTGGCCAGGAAGCCTTTCGCCAAGTACGGTCTATGATGTTGTCTTGCTTGAGCTAACGTGTTTGCGGACAGCATGATGATCAAGTTTTACGGGTACAATTCTATCAAGCACGGACTTGACTTTGCTATGGATTTGAAGCTGGGGCAGTACATGTTTGTCGTGCCATTTTATCGTCGTCGCTGCGGGAAACTGAAGTTGAATGGATAGGAAAGTCCCACCGCGGACGTTGTTTATGGCTCAGATATATAGCAGTGTGTTGGCTGCTGTTGTGCAAGTTGGTGGTGAGTCATCATTACTTATGCGAAGAGCGCCGTAAGGCTGAAGATGCGGATAGTTTTCCGTTGGATGCTTGGGAACATTGAGAATCTCTGTGCTACCGATAATACTGCTCGGTTTACGTGCGCCGGTACTCGGGTTGTGTATAATGCTAGTCGTGAGTGTTGGTCGTTCGAAATTTGCATGTGTCCTCACCAGGCTCGTTAGTTATCTGGGGCAGTACGTGATTGCGATGCTTTATATCGAAGCACACTCTTATCATCGTCATGCTAGCTATCGGCCCTCAGCGCCTGTTCCAAATGGGCCAGACGTATTCGCAGATTATGTGGTTCTTCCTCATTGGTGTACGGTCTTTTTTTCTCCGACATTGTGTTTGGCGACTCACGGAGCGATTGATAAACAGCCCGTCCTTGTGGTTATCTTCTACTTCCTGTATAAGCGCTATCCAAACTCCTGGTTACGCTATGTCAACCTCCCAATATTGTGTGTTGTGTTCGCCTACTCGTCTATCCGTTCGCTTAATGTTTCGTTCCAGCTTCAACTCTGCAGGAAACATCCCGCCGGCGAACACGACTCAATACTCCCTGTGGTTTATCGTTGGCTTCATTTTCAATTATTACATCCGGAAGCGGGCGTTCGATTGGTGGAAACGATATAATTGTGAGCGACTCGATGGCTATCTATCATGTGTTCCTGTGCTCTAACGATGTCAAGATCTCTTTTCTGCTGGACTTGACACTGGAGTGGCGTTTGCTACCATAATCATTTTCTTCGCGTTGTCATATAACAATATCACCTTTGACTGGTGGGGTAACACTGTGTCGGATAATACATGTGAGCCTCGGTGGTTCTGCGTAGATTATTTCGTTGACAATGTTTTGGTAGACGACAGCAAGTCCGTTCCGTGGAGGACTGTGGCGAAGGGGACACATTTTGGTCCTGGTCCGGGGGAATTTTAGGATTACGATGGTCTGTCTCTACAACTTGATACTAAAACATGAGTGATATCACTCAAATTCACAATCCTTTAATTTGTTTCTTTGCAAGGGGGAGATTTCTGTCGCGCTTTGAATTGTTCCCACGCGACTTCAATTCGCTCACTCACAAGTTAACCCAGTCGGGGCCTTACCCAAACCATGAGAGAGGTGTTAACTGGATGGTGGGAATGAGATCGCTTAGAATGAGGCGTTATTCAGAGTGTAATACCTCGTCAAGAGAGAATGCTGCAATAACCAATTCAGTTCCTTTCGACACGCACCATGGGGTCAGTAAGTTGAGGTACCTTTGATCTAAACCGAGTCGCCAACTTGCGCAGCCTGCACCTATTGCCGGCGTCGTCGTCGCTGACGTCGCGTGCTTGTTCCATACCTCCAAGGCGGCAACGACGAAGAGCAAGAGGGACTCTGGCCAGTGGTAAGTAATATCATCTGGGCCGACGGCAACCTTGTTCATTCCAATCATGTCGTCCTCCGATGTTTCTGGTATTTTGGGAGAATATATGCTCAAAGACTGGGTATATGCGCCTCAGAACGCAGAGAAACGTCGACAACAAAGGTTTGTGCCTCGCCGCTTGTCGGCCCATGCCCAATCAAGTTTGTACCACCATTCTGTTGCATGAGCGCGAATCGCGTCGCGAGGTTGCCTATTTTGGCTGGCACGTCGGTGTGACACGTGTGACAACACGTCTTGATTTCATCCTCCTTCGACCCCGCGCCCGCGATGCTGTTTGAAGTCAATGTATGCGCCATCTCTCGCGGAAAGGACCTATGCTTAACGAATACCGCAGAAAAAGCAGCTACACCGTTCTGAACGTGTCAAGGGCATCGATTTCCACCCCACAGAGCCATGGGTGCTCACTGGGCTGTACAACGGCACTGTCATCATCTACAACCACGACACTGGCGCCGTCGTCAAGACATTTGAGGTCTCCGAGGTTCCGGTGCGCTGCGTCAAGTTTATTGCGCGCAAGAACTGGTTCGTTGCGGGCTCGGACGACTTCCAGCTACGTGTATACAACTACAATACCCATGAAAAGGTCACCGCGTTCGAGGCGCACCCGGACTACATCCGCTGTCTAACAGTGCACCCGACGTCGAGCATTGTGCTGACGGGGAGCGATGATATGACGATCAAGGCTTGGGACTGGGACAAGGGTTGGAAAAACATACAGGTGGGGCTCAAGTTCGCGGAGGGAATTAGTCTAACACTTTGCAGACATACGAGGGACATACACACTATATCATGAACCTCGCCTTCAACCCAAAAGACGCCAACACCTTCGCCTCCGCCTGTCTCGACCGTACCGTCAAAATGTGGTCCATCGGTTCCTCCACCGCCAATTTCACCATGGATGCTCACGACAAGGGCGTCAACTATGTAGACTTTTACCCCGGCGCGGACAAGCCTTACCTTACCACCGTGGGCGACGACAAGACTGTCAAAGTCTGGGATTACCTATCCAAGAGCTGTGTCCAAACCATGGAGGGACATACGAATAATGTCTCTTTTGCTGTGTTCCATCCTAGCCTGCCATTGATTATCAGTGGTGCTGAGGACGGGACAATAAAGCTCTGGAATAGCGGCACGTACCGACTGGAGAACACCCTCAGCTACGGACTTGAGCGCGCTTGGTGTATCGCCCTCCGGAAAGGCGCAACAGAAGTGGGTGTGGGCTTTGACGAGGGGGTGGTGGTCATCAAGCTCGGCCGGGATGAGCCCACATTTAGTATGGATCCCTCCGGCAAGCTCATCTACACACGGAACCAGCAAGTGCTCTCTGGGAACGTGCAGATGTTAACCGCACCTTCTTCGGATGGCGCCCGCCTTCCACTCGTGCCGAAAGAAATAGGCTCCACGGAAATATTTGCGACGGCCCTCATTCACTCCCCGAATGGTCGCTTTGTCACTGTCGTTGGTGACGGCGAGTATATCACTTATACTGCCCTGGCCTGGCGGAACAAGGCGTTTGGAACGGGCCTGTCGTTCGCATGGGGATCTGACTCAAATACTTACGCCGTGCTTGAGAACAAAGTCAAGATAAAGGTGTACAAAAACTTCCGCGAGCGGGGCGGTGCCGGAATGAAGGGCGCGGGTAGTTTTTCTATTGATGGCATTCATGGTGGGCCGTTGTTGGGTGCTCGGGGCCTGGGTTTGTGATGTTTTGGGACTGGGAGACTGGCGAGATTGTGAGAAGGATTGATGTGGATGCTCAGAATGTGTTTTGGTCAGGGAGTGGGACGCTCGTCGCGATCACGGCTGCGGATTCGTACTACATCCTCAAGTTCAACCGGGAAGCATACGAGTCAGCAGTAGAAGAGGGTGCGGAGATTACCGATGAAGGTGTAGAGGAGGCATTTGAGGTTGTCGCCGACGTTCCAGATAGGTATGTCAAATTTCTGCTGCTTTCTACTCTAATTCACCCTTTAATGCAGTGTGAAAACAGCGAAATGGGTCGAAGACTGCTTCATCTACACAAGTGGTTCGAAGCGGTTATGCTACTTTGTCGGATCCGAATCGTACACCATCAGCCCCTTCGATACACCACTCTTCCTCCTAGGCTACATCCCCGCACACAACCGCGTCTACCTTGCCGACAAGGACCTCAATGTCTACGGATACTCCCTCTCCCTCTCCGTCGTGGAGTACCAAACCGCTATTCTTCGCGGGGATATGGCTCTCGCGGAAGAAATACAAGCCAACATTCCTAAAGACCAGCTGAACAAGGTCGCGAGGTTCTTGGAGGCGCGCGACTTGAAGGAGCTGGCGCTGCAAATAACAACGGACCCGGACCACAAGTTCGATCTTAGTCTACAGCTGGACGACCTGGATGCGGCGCTGGAGATTGTGAGGACTGTGCCGGAGACCGAGGCGGAGATTAAGTGGAAGGCGCTGGGTGACCGTGCGTTGGAAGCGTGGAGATTTGAGTTGGCGCGGGAGAGTTACGAGCGGGCGGGTGACCTGAACGCGCTGATGTTACTGCTGTTGGCGACTGGGGAACGGCAAGGGCTGGAAAGTCTTGCAGCGAAGGCGACAGAGAAGGGCCAGAATAACCTAGCATTCGCGACGCTCTTCCAGCTGGGCGATTCCAAGTCGTGTGTGGATTTGCTGGTGAAGACGGGTCGGGCGCCAGAAGCGGCCTTGTTTGCACGGACGTATGCGCCGAGTCAAGTATCAAAGGCGGTGGATGCGTGGCAGGGGGAGCTCAAAAGCAAGGACCGGCCAAAGGTGGCTGCGTCCATTGCACATCCGGGGGCGAATCAAGAGCTGTTTGAGGAGGGATGGGAGGCGGCGCTGGCGAAGGAGTCAGGTATGTGATATTTGATTGACTTTGTGGGAGTGATTGCTGATTATAGGTCTTTCTTGTAGAGTCAGCAGTTGGCGTCCTGGTAGACGCGTAGAGTTTGTTTCATTCCGTGTACTTTTCTCTTATAATCCACTTTCATAGGCTCCAACGATTGTCTCTCACACTGAATCAAGACAATAGTAAGATGCGCCCTTGCACCATTCCGCCCAATCTCGCCGACCTCACTGATTAGCACTTTTCCGATATCCCCGTCGTCCCTCCTATAATCACTATCACTATTCCACCCTCCGATCCCGCTAACGCGATGAGCTTCTTTGCCAAGTTGAGGAGAGGAGAGCTGGTGTAGGCGTTCCTCCGAATGCGACACCGTCGTCTTGCCTGCATTCGACGAAGCTATTTCCTTGTTGACCAGTCTACGACAAGTCGGACTCAGTTCGTTGCATCCAAGAGGGTAATCTCCATCGTGCGCACCGAGCTCCGTGATGGAATGTAGTCTTTGGAGTCGACAAAGGCTTTGAGCGCGCGTCAGTCGCAAAAAAAGCAGGAACAACTGGTCCTGCTAGCCAATGCAAGGTTCGAATCCTGCGACCAAACACTCCTGCGTTTGGAGATGTGGCACCAGCTCATCCTCAGTGAGGATGAATTTGTAGAATGTCCTAACAGAACAACTACCAAGCCAGACTTGAAATTTGGGAGCTTGGAAAGCTTGACCATGACAGTTGCTAAGATGCCATTTCTTTCTTCCTTCCTTCAAGTTCCTAGCAGAGCAAATGCGTCATCGACCTCTAACTTTTTTTCTTACTTCTACTCCTATATTTTCAGACATCCAGCGGACCTCGAGGAAACATCTCCTCACAGAACCCCGCTGCCGCATTCTCAGCCTCTACCTCCCACCCAAACTGATAACCGGGGCCTAAAAACTCCATTCGACAACGCCAAACAAAAATGGCGCCCGCAAGCCCAAGAGGCATCGTCACGCGTATATCTAGGTATGCATTGCGTCAATAACTGGATAGGTGTATAACTGGCAACGCACATTCAGGCATGATCAACCACAGCCAAAACGTCCAATGTCCGAGCGCCAGACAGATGATTGTGCCGGCTTTCACGTAAAAGCAATAATCCCGGGCGTTATATTCGATGATGCAAAGGGTTGTAGCCGCCGCTTCGAACCGTCTGGGTTCAGAGCCATCCGCTGGGCCCAGGCCCCGCCAGACAGCCGCGCAGCCTCCTGCACAGTTTCCAAAGGCGTTTCGTAGAGCCAGCGCAGGACGAGGATCGCAAGGAGGTGGAGTGTGTGGATGATGAGATAGGGCACTGGCGAATACTGCTGCGGATTGAACCAGTATAGTTCGTTTAGAACGCACATGCAGGAGGCCGTCCAGAAGATGAGTTGGGCGGTCAGAACGACGATTAGGCGCAGACGGTGGGTCGACATACGCATGGCGGAGGTGATGGTGGTGGTTCACAAACCGTCTCTAAGACAGGTCCGCAAAGCTTATTGTCTTATTTATCAGTCTCTTCCGATCTACTGTCGAGCTCGAGCCTCCATTCCGACATTCTAGCAGTTACTGACAGTGACATTCACTCATCCATTGTAGGCTTGGATACGTAAACCGAGAACCTTACATGGTCTGCAACACAAGTTTGATTTTCGTTGAACTCATTGAGCTTCATCATTTGTGGTTACGGTATGCACATGATTCGAGGATAGCTTTTATTCTCGGAAAGATTTGGGTGGCGTTGCGCCCGACTAAGGACAATACGAACTAAGTATGACGTCATCACGCCACATTTCCCAAGTTTCGCCCCTACATCGCCCGCATTGCAGGTCTATGACTCGTCTCGACTCGTTACGACTCATTTCCCCTTATATCTCCAACTCGTCTTACTTCTATTTTACCCGCTATCGACTTAGCTCTTCTCTAAACTTCGTTCTCTCTCTCTTTTCCTGAGCTGGAAGGTTGTCTTACCATAACCTTCGCAAGTATTCGAACCGCCGATCTACAGCCGGCGAAGGATAAATTTTCTTGAAAGTCATCCTTGGCGCTCAAGGACGACGGCCATGCTCAATCAGTTCCTTCTTGCTGCCGCGTTCTGTATTACCTATAGCGTGGCTCAAATGAGCTCTGCTGAACTGGACGTCCTCTTCAATGGATTAGCGGATCGTCCAATCGATGCCTTGGAGAAGAGCAAGATGACGGACGACCCCACCGTCACGCCTCTGATCGACTTGCAAATATTCGCACCTCCAGTTGTGCCTTCCTATGGCGATAGTTGTGAAGTTGTTCTTTTACAGCACACGTTCGGTGAGCACTTTTCGTGTCTTTAGAAATGTTTATTAGGACGCGTTTCTCAAGGTGTTGATTCGTATAACAAACCGGCGGTTGTACCGTATGCTCCACCTACCGACGCCGCGTGCGGAAGTGTTGGCGAATGGGCTGCTATCAGCATGAATCTCTCCGTCTACTCGTGAGTCTTTGTAGTGTTATTTGTACATCGCGGTTGTGCTAAGCCTTCGACAAGCATAGGAACTCAGTATGACCGGTTCGGTGTTAGTGAACGACGATCACACTCTTATCCACTCCTGACGCGTCCTTTAGTCGATTTACCTATCTCATGTAGAGAGTAAGCTCAGCACCTCATGCTAACACGTCGTTCACTGAAGTTCGTGTCCTGAGTCTGGCGCACTTCTAGCGCGGAACCGACGGAGACGGGAACAATTTGGAATACGTCAGTTTCTCGAGCAGTTCAAGACTTATAACGACGCGATTAACCTGTCTTCAGTATCAAAGATGTTACCCATTTCACCCTCTCTTCGCGGAAGAGGAGATTTCATGATGGATTTTTCCAACATTATCTCTGACGAGCTGTAAGCACCATTCACCATCTAAATTCGGCGACAGTTCTCATCCATATCCCAGGGATGCCGCGTTTGACGGTAAGAGCGCTCTCAGCAAAGATTGAACGGCACAGGAAACTGATGTGGCTTCCATCAGTTATAATCACTGCGACATTCTACGCGCCTACAAGGGACTTTCCAACGCCAAAAACATCGGACTTTATTCTTCCGCTGTCCAACCTCTCGCCGAACACCACCAACTTGTTCACGTTGGACGATGACACAGGAGGAACGACCAATGTTTCGCTGCCTCCCAATACGACTGAGGCGTACATCGAAGTCTTCTGTTCTGGTAATTCTGCAGAAGAATTCTGGTATCTTAGTGAGCGCCAGTTTCCGTAAGTACAACCAGTAGCTCATCGGTAAACTCAGACACTCCCGATGAATTCGTTGACTACTTCCCCGAATCAACTGGCCCGATCGGAATAAAGGTCCGTTCCGCGAAGTTCAGGTCCTCGTTGACGGTCAACTGGCTGGCGTGGTATGGCCGTATGCCGTTATCTACACAGGTGGCATCACCCCGTCCAACTGGCGTCCGTTGGCGTCTTACGGGGCTTATGATGCACCAACATATTGGATTGATGCCACTCCGTTTCTTCCGGTCCTCCTGGATGGCTCGAAGTCGCACAGCGTTACTCTTCAGGTTCGCGGGCAAGGTACGAATCCGAGCATCAACTCGAATTGGTTCATATCCGGGAGCATTCATGGTCGGCTCGGGGCATCTTCCACGACGGGGAGGATGACCACGTACGATGTGGGCGATACGGGTTTGCAAACGATGGGCGGTGCGAGTGAAGATAATACGACGGTGTGGACGAGCGTCGTCGCAGAACGTCATCTTCATATTCAGAGCGAGCTGCACACATCTGAGGGAAAGAAAGTTGTTTCATTTTCTCAGTCGTTGAGCTACAGCAACGATGCAGCCTACGCGGACCAGGGCCGGGTACAGGTATGTCCGCAGTGTTGTCCCTCGAGAAAAATCCAGTGACATGTCGCCAAGTGGGGTAATCAGACGACCAAAGGGATAACTTTGTCTAAGCACAACGACCAAGAAGTTCTGCGGGATGCCTTTGAGTATCCATTGAATGTATTCTCGAACTACTCGCTTTCTGAGATGCAGTTCGGTCAGTAAATCAGGAATAATGAGTCTTGAATGATTCACTAACCTTCGATAGGTGGATACGGTTCAGATATCAAGCAAACGCATGCCCGTGCTATTCAACTGCCTACGGGCCCCTACAAGTCAATATATTCAGTGCAACATGCCAATGGTTGGATGGGAATCAATGGAACTGGTGAAACGACGCAGACGTTTGCCTATACGGATAGTAGAGGGCGACATATTTTCGGGACGCAGCTACCAAGAACGACGGTTGGGTTCACGATATCGTATGGGGAAGTCTTCGTGACTCTAACCCTCCAGTACCTGATAACCAGATTTATGGTCCCGAGGGTGGTCCAGGCTTTTGACGATGGAAGGTCCAGTATACGTAGTTTGGAGGAGAGTGGGGAAAATCAATGAATATTTGCATTCGACAGATTACAGTTCTATCCAGCTGTAAGAGGGGGAGCAAACCTATCCAGCTTCTTCCGCAGAGGATGGTCGGGGCGAATGCCGACAGTACGCAGCACGACAGCTAGTTCACCCGCAAGTTTATCTCGCTCTTCCACATCCCTTTCAGTCGACTCGAGCAGGTCTTTAACGGCTCTGGCCAGACGACCTTTAGGACCAGGAAGTCCCGAACCACTGGGGGACTTTGGAATCTTGTTCTTCACCTTTTTCCCCTTCGTCTTTGGGACGGCTAGTAGTGGATCAATAAAATCGGCTCGAAAGCGGCGATGGGCGAGGGAGAGGATGGGGACAATACGAGACACGTCGCTGGCAGCTTCAGCAAACGACTCTGCTTGAGCCATGAGCTGCGAAGAGCCATTATCAACATAGCCCCATTTCTTCAGCTCTTCAATCCGCTTCTCGCGAAATTTATTAGAGAGCTTTTCCCGCGTGTCGTTGACGTTGGCCGTCTTGGCAACGTGCTCAAGAACGTCGTTAATGGAGAGCCACCCTTTGTCCTCGTCAACGGCGCGTTTTACGTAGTGCCGGTTAACGTAGTTCAAGAGGCGGTTAACGGACTGGGCGCCGGCAGAGAAGCGATTGAAACAAGGGATGATGTAGTGAATCAAATCGGAATCATCATGGGGAGCACCAAGCAGGAGCTCGCGCGCGGCGTCGGCGAAATATTTGTCTAGCTGCCCGTAGAGATCCGTCGCCGTGTTGGGACTCATTTCGGCGTCAGATTTCCTGATGTTGCTTGTGATAACTTCTGTTTGAGCAGTGATGCTAGATGAGCAGTCAGAATCTTGCAGAAGGGGTATGTTTAAACTAACTAGTTATAACACGCCGAGTGTATGCCGGCGTAGTACTCAACATCGATCGAAGGCGCTTTGGTGGCATTATTGGAAGGCGATTTAACGAGATGGTTCAAAGCCGGCTGCAGATATCCCCAAAGAGAGGAAAGCGTTGCAGCAGGATTCGCGCTGCCTGTGGCGGGATTTGGCAGAGGAGGAATCGCCGGCTCCTTTCCTTTAGAACTCGAGGACATGACCGTTTCTTTCACGGAGCCTTCCGTAAAAAATGCCAACAAATACAACCCGATCACTTCGGCGTGACCCGTTGGCTTAAAGGATTTGCGCGTAACGGTAAGTATAAGTATCTATCATTTGGCTACTCAGGTCCTATTGAGAACACGAGATACCATATGCTCTGTGCTCTTCTCGTGCCGCTCTTATGCCTCCCTTTCCTTTCCATCGCCGACCTGAACAACCCCAGGTTCTACTTCGCATCATTGGAAATCCGAGATTATGATGCCGCTTGACTCCCGCTCCCAATGTTGAGTCTCAAGGAAAGCTTGAAGGACGTCCTGGGACCCTCTCACCGAACGGATGGGGAGTATAAATTGCCCAAGACCTCCTCCAGAGTCATAATCCTCATGACAAACCTACTCCTTCAGGTGCGTATGGACGTGTCAATGAACAACATCGCTTCATTCAGGTTGTAGATTTCCTTCTTCATCATCGTCTCGTCTTCCAACGAGTATGCGAAATCTCTGGGAGGCGACTCGACGTTTTCTGGCATCGTCATCGGCATACCCACTGTGTTCTCTGGGCTAGCTCTGATTCCGTTGATGAAGTATGACAAGGGTAAGACGGAGCGCCATATTTGCAAGTCGTTCTGACGCGTTTATCAAGGTCGTTATAAGCTCCCACTTCATATCAGCTGTGGGGCATCAATTGCTGGACATATACTATACGCTTGCGCCTACAAGGCTCGGTTCCTTTATCTCATCCTTATCGGGCGTATAGTTAGTGGATTGGCATTTTCAATGTAAGTTTTAACTTTTCGATTTTGGTTCGTTGGATCTCAACGTTTAACAGGTGGATGTATTGCAAACGCTACTGCTCTGACGGTCGTATTGTGGGCATGAGGCAGCGAACTACGCTTGCTGGATGGCTAGTCCTTGGACAAGGTTTGAATGCGCTTGACTCTCATTCGACCTGTACTAATGAACACATAGGATTGGGAATGAGCGCTGGCCCCTTCTTCGGCGGTCTCCTAACTAAAATCGGGTTCGCAAACGAAGTCTTCAATGGGTACACAAGTCCAGGCTGGATCATGGCCGTCGTATGGTGTGCATTCTGGATCTGTGTCTATAATTGGTTTGAAGATGTCGAAGACGTGGCACCAACCACTGAGCTTACTTCACTCCCCGATTCTTCTTCCAATAATCTTCGCGAGGAACAAGTCTCTGTTGAAGAGTTCGAACCTGGGGCTGCTAGACACACGACATCTCTTGCCCAATGGGGTGTAATCGTCTGCATGTGCTGGTTTGCTATGACTTGTTTCTTCATTCTGGGTAAGCTCCTCCCATTTATGTCTCAAAACGGTGCCTTACCCTCGTACAGGAGCCTGGGAGTCCAACATCCCTGTATTTGGCGCCAAAGCGGAGGTCTTGAAATTTACACCCTTTGGAGCGGGGAATTTCATTGCTCTTGGTGGAATAACTACATTCCCCTTCCTCCTCCTCAATCTCTTCCTAGCTCGTCGCATCCAAGACCGCCACATTCTTCTTGCCGGCTCATTCCTAGGCATAGTCGGGCTGCTCGTTTTCATCTCCCTAGTTGCTTCCAGCTGTGTCACTTATGCGAGCATGTTCGCGTGCTGGTGGTTGATCGCCCTTGGATTCAATCTCGCAAGCACGGTCACTGTGAGCTTGTTGAGCAAACAGCTACCCCAGGAATGGAACGGCCGAACGTCTCTTGTGATCCAGTACAGTAACTACGCGGGGAGAGTTTCAGGTGCTATATGGGGCGGCAGTGGATTGGCAGTTGGCATGCTCAATTATGCGGGGCTGGAAATAGCTATCGCTGGTATTGGTGCTGCGTTGTTTACGATGTTCTGGACGAATCTGAAGACGAAGACCGGGTAGCGATTTGGTGAATATCTGCGTTTATATTATCCTCCCATGAAATACGTATGGTGATGGGAGCCTCGAACGTATCCAACTGGCTCGGTTCCGCCCCTCGTAGTGGCGTGAGTCACGCATCTGTGACATGGGGTTGTATAAAGATCGCGACCCCATGATAGCCATCCCTTTTCTCAGTCCACCATCATGTCGGCCCTCAAACTGTTTGCTCAAGATTCTTCCGTGAAGTCTGTGACGATCTACAAGTCCTCAAAGGCTGAAGTTGTCAGATCCTTTCCAGCGGAGTTGAAAGTAGGTTTCTCCTCACTGAAAACTACTCTTCGTGGTGATAATTTTGGGCATAGGCGGGGCAGAATACTGTAGAGATCACAGGCTTGTCTAGTACAATCGACCCACTCTCCGTGAGGGTCACCGGCCTAGGTGATGCGCGTCTATTCGACGTCGTGTGTAAACTGGGAACCAATAAATCTGCGGCGTACGCCTCGGATAGTTCTTCCGAAATCATACGGCGTTTGAAGTCCAAGAAGACTGCGCTCGAGAGCACGAAGCGTGTAAGAGAGCATGAAGCGGATATTCTTGTTCAATACGCGAAGTCTATCACAGGGGAGTTCGTGACGCCGCCCAACATGACGCTATTCCTTCAGAGCTTTGTAGAGCAAGGCGGGGAGAATACGGCGGCGACAGTCTCTCTTAGTGAAGAGATTCTCGTGATTGATCGGTTGATTGAAGCTGAGGCTGAGAAAGCTTCGTTGAGGAAGGGAACTTGCACTGGCGAGGTGACGGCTGTTATTCGTTCAGCCACGTCTTGTTCGGTCGATATGTTGATCACATATAGTAGGTATCTATTGTCAAGAAGCTTCATTCCAAGGCTAACGCGACCATCTTTAGTTGTGAACCAGGTCCATTGGTTCCCTACGTACGAGCTGCACGCCACCACGGAGAACGGAAAGCCATCCTCCCAAGTGCATCTCCATTACCGCGCGCGTATCATGCAATCCACCGGGGAAGATTGGACGGACGCCCAGCTCACTCTCAACACATCTGAAAGTGACACTATTGGACAACGCATCCCCGCTCTTCACCAGGTCAAACTTCGTTTGGCACGTGCGGCATGGGCCAACAATAAAGGTCCCTTCGGCAATAATAATAACATGGGTACTTTTGGCATGCAGCAGCAACAACTGCAACAACAACCACAACAGCAACCACAGCAACAACCACAGCAACAACCACAGCAACAACCACAACAACAAAGACCCGGAGGCGGAGGAGTCCGGCCAAGTCCCTTCGGTGGCTCTACTACGTCCTTTGGCGCCTTTGGCTCTTCACAGCAGCCCACTAGCAGCACGTTGTTTGGATCCTCCCCGGCACAGCATTCATTACCTACCGTCCCCCGGACCGGTGGTTTCAGTGAACTTGCCCCGTCACAGGAATCTGCCGACGATGCATTCGAAGAAGTCCTTCTGCCACTACCAGACGCTCGTACAACCGTGACTGAAACGCCGCTGGCCATGTCGTTCGCCGTGGACGGTAAAGCAACGATTCCCAGCGACGGCGTGGAACACCAGGTCGCGGTCGCCGTGTTGCCGTTTGAGAGCACGATTTCGTATGTGACTGTTCCGCGTGCAGATCCTCGGTTATTCTTGCAGGTAAATCCTCCTTCTTCACATCTCTATTCAGTACTAAACACCATGCATAGTGCCAAGTCAAGAACACCAGCGAATACCGCCTCCTTCCCGGCTCTGTGCGCGTCATCATGGACGACTCCTTCGTCTCGCAGACCACCATCCTCAACGATGTCATCACCGGCGACACGTTCGACTGTACCCTCGGACACGACCCCACCGCCAAGATCACGTACACACGCAATGTCAAGACTACCCGCTCCGGCGGTGGGGCTTTCGCCGAGTCGTTCAAGACTATGGCGTATACGACGGGTATTGTTATTTGCAATAAGCATGCGTTTGCTGTTGAAGACCTTACTGTGCGCGACTCTATTCCGATGAGTGATGATAGTCAGATAAAGGTTGTGCTGAGGAAACCGGAGGGGCTTGCGACGGCTAAAGCTGGAGAGGAGGTGAAGGTGGGTACGACGGGATCATTGATAGTTATGTGGGAGAAGACGACTGATGGGAAAGGTGGTGAGAAGGAGGGTAAATTCGAGTGGAGGACTCGCATCGAGGGGTCGTCGAAGCTGAATTTGGAGACGGAGTGGGAGGTTAAGTGTCCTGGGGATTCAATTGTCGAGATGGTTCAGCCTCCGAATTAAGTCGAGTTATGTATACAAGGACACTGTTCAAGATCATAGTTTACTGGTAACTGTATAGTACACTTCAATTCAAGTAACAACTTCGAAACACGCAGACAAGTGTCTTACAATTCATACTCGCGCCTTTTTACGACTACCAACATCCTCAGACTCTGAGAACCTTTTACTCAGAACTGTACAAAACTTGGCCGCAACCTCGTTCCGACTTCCAACCAACAATGATGAGCCCGATACCTGTTCTTGGAGTTGATCCGAAAATTCCTCCAAATCCCCCAGAATTTCCTTAGCGGCTGTGAGAACTGGGCTCTTGGTGTCTGTCTCAGTGGCGGACAAGGACAGAGCACGACGTAGTTTCTGGACCGAAAGGTCCAGATCAGAAAGTCGGCAGCATCAAGAAGTTGTTGCTTTTCAGCCGCTTGATCTTGGGCTTCTGATAGATAATAAGATACCGAAAACGGAGAGAGATAAACTGATATGACTTACTCTGCAGCTCCAGAACTGTCACACGGAGCTCCATGTTTTCTATCTGTAGCGTTTCCGTCTTGTTCGTGAGCCTCTTGATCATATCTTTCTGATTTGCATCCTGGAACTGCTTCAACTTGAGCTCGAGCGCGGCATTTTGTTCACTGTCATCGAGGGTAAGGTCTTCCGCGTCATCGTGGCCTTCCGCGTCAGCGGTCATAGCTGGGGACGCCTCCGACGTCGCTAGAAGTTAAACAAAAGCATTAAAAGACTTAGAGACACAAATGCGATTGAGGATACGAACCTCTCGACGGATAGCCCAGATTGACTTCGTCCGAGTCTAAGCCGACAGTCGTAGTGTCCGAAGCACAGGCGTCATGGAACGTTGGAGGTTTATCTTTGGGAGTCGACTCTTTGTATGGTGGGCCCTGCTTCAACAACTTGGCATTGGAGTGGAATTTGCTTGGGAGTTGGGATGATTCCACGTCGTGGTGTGGGTGTTATGGTCGACGAAGTACTGCCGGCCGTTTTCGGTCATCTTTGCCTCCCAGCCTTTTGGGAGAGGCGGCGGCTGACTGCTACTTTGGGTCTCTGGGTCATACATGAGCTACGATGCACGGAAGAGACTAGGACCGTTGGGCTCACCTGGGACATAGTACCTGTGAAGTTGGTGTTGGCTAGGTGGAGTCACTTTGTGTAGCCACATATATATGTGGTACGGCGGTGAGCATCCGTTATGTCGGTACTATGATCTATCAGAAGTTTAGAACAGTCGCCTCGGCGAAGGTCAATAAAGTTAAACCTTCGCAAGGAAACATCTGTGGCGCAGATTCTGGAAGGTATTGTGAACCGCCTCCCGTTCGCACAAGTTGTAGACGGCCCACCTACAGCGTACAGGCAGGTACAGAGTCGTCCAGCATGCACTACTCGAACTTTTATCGTGAGAAAACGAAAGAGCGGGATTCTCCCAATCCCAAAAAGGCAAGTGTCTCTCTTCATTCAACGCCGACCAAGCAATCGTAACGAGGCCCTTCAATGATCTGCGCTATCTGCCCGCGTACAAGGTTACAATGGTGATAGCTATGCAACGATTGACCCGCTCCCGCACGGTGTTGATGAATATCGTTATGGAGTCTCCACCGACATAAATACGCTTCGTCGCGCAAACCTTGGTCTTTAGCTGCGCTCACCCACCTCAAGTTACTGGCTAACTTTGAGTCGCACACAAGCTGGCTTGTTCAAGATGCATATCACACGCTCGACATGGTCATCAGGCTTCTGTTTCCTGAACGCTGCTCTTCTGTCTTCTGCTGCGCCGATAGGGTTAGTCTAGCTATATCGAGGAGTTCCTTTTTCTCTAATTGATCGCCTGCAGAAATTATCATACCCGCAGATCAGTTCACAGACCGACCGCGGAGTTGTTTTCAAGAGCCGGATGTACGTTTTGGTCCTGCGAGCCACGGTAACCCATTCCTGACATATATCGTCTGTAGCTTCTTCCGTCACCGGTCTACTCCCTCTGCTCAATGGAACCCAAAGCTCCGACAGTACAACCGCAGCCTTGAACAAAATCACATCCACGACTCTGTCCATCCCCAATACCGACACCTCCACCGATGATCTTGCATCCCTCGTCGAAGGTCTCACGCGTTAACCTCAGGAGGAAGCGTTATAAACGTCAATGTTTATGGGAACACGAATATAAACCCTCTTCAGTCTGATTCTTCTGGAACTGCTGTTGCGGGAGACTCGACTTCTGGAGAAGAAAGTGACAGCGGGGAGGATGACACAGATGTCGGTTCGGACGATTCTGGCGAGGACGATTCTGGCGATTCGAGTACAGGAGGCGGAGAGGATGATACAGAGACTGGCGGAAATGATGATACCGCCGGCGATGCCGACGCTTCTGGCGCAGACGATACCACGAATTCTCCAGACGAAGACGACGCCGGGAGCTCTTCCGACGCTTCCAGCGCAGCCACCGATGACGATTCTACGTCCAGCAAGACGGGCAAATCCAAGTCCAAGTCCAAAGGGTCTTCTGATGAGGACGTTGACTTGTTGGACACAGGCTCGGATGATGATTCCGACGCGTTCAGTGCCAAATCCAAAAGCAGTGGCTCCGACGACGCTGAGGAGACAAGCAGCACCAAATCGGGCTCAAAATCCAAGCGCGACGACGACGATGAAACCAGCGGTTCTAAATCTGGCTCCAAGTCCAAGAGTAGTGCCGACGACGACACTACTGCGGACACCGACGGCGCAGACTCAGACCCCGAAGATAGCAGTGGTGGAGACAGCAGTGCAGAAGGTGGAGACAGTACCGCAGATGGCGCTTCAAACGGCGATGGAGCAGAAGAGGAATCCGGTGCATCTGGCGACGACTCTGACGCCACTGATGAATCGTCTGGCGACGACTCGGATGCCACTGGAGACGAGACATCCACGGGCGGCGACGGTGATTCGGGCTTGGGCGTTGGGAACTCGACGGTCCCCGTTACAGAAGGTGGCAAGTCGAGTATCAAGATCTCCATTACGAGCGCACAGAAGATAGATATAGAGAAGACTGTAGAGCATTGATAGATTATGATACTGTACTATACTTAATACATGATGTATATTCAACTTACTTTGTCGTGAACGGGAAAGTCGACAGTATCTTGTGCCACAGCCACGGTACTAGTCATGGTCAGTACTTAGGTCTATTTCAGTAAGGATTCAATAGAGAATCCTAAGCGCATTCTACGAGTTAAACACGACGTATACTGAAGACATCACATTAGGTACTATAACACATATTGAAGCCCATGAACTATATTACACACCCAAGTACTAGATAACATACCATCCGCAAAAAATGCACTATGCAGTAACAAACCGTGAATAACGCACTAAGATACAAAACCAGCCCAAACGCATCACTCATACAACACCCAAAACAACTGTCGCCCTCAAACTCACCTTTGACGCCTGCACATCCCCCTCCGCCTCATTCCCAGCCGGAATCTCATCCTCCCCTTTCAACGACCCGCTCTTCCACCCCCAGCTCTGCCCCACTTTAAACTGATCCGGACCACTGGAAAACCGCGTCTGAAACGTCCCCGTCGGGCTCGCGCAGTGCACCATAAAATACGCCATCACATTCGGCCGCGAGTCGCGGTACGGCTGCACGGGCGAGACACCGGGGACCTTGTACGGGAGGCTGTACGGGAACCCAAACTCGTCGCGGTAGCTTGGTGTGGGGAACGCGGTGGTGTAGGATGGTAAGGACGACGACGTGGCGGGCCGCAACTCGGTCACGGGCGTCGTACTGCGCGCACTCGGTGTGATGGGCGTAGTTGGCCGCACACTCGACGTCGACGCCGATGCTGAGATGTGCGATATACTAACGTGGTGGTGTATCGTCTGCGTGGCCAGCACCCCATTCGACGCGATCTCCTTCGGGGCGACGCCCGTCTGCATTTCCATAGTGCTGCGAGCGACGACAGGGTTGAGCGCACTAACCATCGGAACGCGGTCCACCGTGCTCTGCCTGCTGACGTAGATCCCAAGTTGTTGAGTTTGAGGTCCTTGCTGGCCGGATATCGAGGAGCCCTTCTTCTTCACAACCTGGAGGTAGACGTTAAACAAGTTGCCGGCGTACCATATCGTCTGCGAATGAAGTCGATCCTTCTCTCCGATACGGTTGATGTCAAAGAATTCAACGGAAAACCGGAAGGGTGGGAAAGGTGTGTAAGTGGCGGTGGGAGAACCAGTCGGCTTCGACATGAGTCCGAAATATGTTGACTCGTTGAAGGTGACAGGCGAGGGATCTGGATGAATATCAGGAGAAGAATGAGAGTAAGGCGCGTGGGAGTGAGCGAAGAGCTGCTCCATCGATATCCCTTTTCCTTCAGATGATGGGCCGCCACGTTCACCAATTCGAAGAGTACCATCCGTCGGGACGGGATAGAGGGGCTTGTCTTCTGAGGTATGGGCGCTCTTAGGCACTGCCAGCCCAAGATCTGTGTCGGAGGATTTAGGGGAAGCAGTATCTTTCGTCGGTGAATTCGAGGAAGGAGAAGACGGCCGCGCAATAATCTGGTGACGTAGAAGGGTATGTGCCCAGTTTGCAGATTGTAGAACGGAAAGTGGCACGTAAGGCTTCTGCGTCGTCGGACAAATGTCAGTAGAGAGAGAAATGATCTCATCGGTAATCTAGTCAAAGGTAAGTTTCAAAAACCACTTCGGGAATGAGAACCCGACTGACCATGTTACAATAATAAATTCCTTTCGAAAAGAGCTCGTCCCATACCTTCTCTTCTTGTTCATCAAGCCCAGATTGACTTCGACGAAGGTCCACAACCCTCTTGGCGAATTCGTATCTTTGCCGTTCATGCTTGACAAAGAAAGAATCGGAGGATATCAGTGCTTTGACCCAAAGCGGAGAAAGTCCGCCTCTTCGCCATATTAGCGGAATCTTCGCATCAGCGCAGTTGAGCGTGCGCGAGTCAATTTCAGCTGCAGCATTCTCGTGCCCACCTGGTATGGTCTTGGCTCGTTTCCGCTGCTTCACAATCGAGGGATGCGCATTAAGAACGTTCCCTTGTAAGATCTGTTCTTCGTACGCCAGAATATCGGGACCCCAACGAGATAGCCAAGCAGTAGCGGCTTCGCCAATCTTGTCGGAGATCGCGCCATAGTGAAAGCATAAGGTCTCTCGAGGCGCAGTGTCGGCGCTTGTAGATATCCGTTCAAAAGAACCATTGGGAGATGCCGAAAGAACGTCAGGGCTCGGAGATCGTCGCCCCTTGCCCTTTTGTGATGATGGATAACGAGATAGTGAAGGCGCCACAAGGTCCTCATCGCTATCCGACGCGGAGTCTAACATTTCTGCGACTGCCTCAAGGCCAACGGCACTATCACTATCCTGAGTGTATGCGCATTCGGGATCATCTAAAGGGATGGATTTTCCGAGAGCAAAGTTGAGGTAACGAATGACGGTGTAGGGACCAGTCGTTCCATATATAGCAGACAAAGCTTGGGAAGCGAGAGTTGGAATGGAGAGATAGATAGATGTGGCTAGGAGTGAGAGAAGGAACTGAGGAGTGGCAGATTGATGGCCGGAAGGCACTTCGCTCTCCGAGAAGTAGGGGAATCCAGGCGTCAGCGGATGCGTCAAGGTGGGCCTGAGCGCCGGTGCGATGTGTAACGGAGGCCCTCCGCCGTACAGCCACGCAATGCACACTCTGATGAAGCAGGGTTAGCCTGATAACAAAGTGGTCACGCGAGGACATACTCGAATGCTACACAGGACTGAAATGAGTCCACGCTCGGTAGTAGTATGGATAAGACATACCGGCACGGGTAATGTTAAAGTCGTCAAACACGACTTGCAGCTCCTCCGGGGTCGATTCCCGGCGCGGTGACCTGGGAGACGACGACTCGGCGAATCCTGCGGTAAAGAGAGACCGGAAGAAACCCTATCGAGTAGTGAGTATAAAGTACAGATACGGCCAAAAGTGCGCACCGACTGGATCAAGACGACACGGTGGAGATGGTAGATGGCATGCCAAGAGCCAGATATTCTGAGGGCGACATCTGTAGTCTTGCCATCGAGAAAGGACTGGTAGAGATGCGACTGTAGATCATGCGGTGACGGTCCCGGGGAGCTCATATGTCGGCGGCGGCGACGACGACGATGGGCATCTGGCTGTGGAGGTGGTGGTAAGAGGTTAAGCAGTAAATCCGACATGCCAAGTTATTTGGAAGCAGTTAAGGGGCAAATCCAGGGCAAATCTGACGTCAGCAGACTTGCAGCCTACGTCCATCATGGCGTACTCCCAGCCTCATCCCCGCCTGTCCCTGCTCTCCAATTCGTCCGTCTCGTCCATGGAGCACTTTTCGCCGACGACGAGCTCGACCCGCTTCTCGCTGCCGTCGTCGGCGCCCACGACGCTCGGAGCCAATAAGCCTCCCCTCTCACGGCCCAATATCTACGACAGGAATCTGGCCAAACCACGCGTCTCCGACGTCTCCGGAGCTGCTTTCAGCTTTCTTTTCTCCGAGATCGTGCAGTACACCCAGAAACGCGTCAGCGGCATCAACGATCTCGAACGACGGTGAGCCGCTGCCATTGCAGCCAATCACTGGATTGATCTCATTCCCAGATTGAATACGCTGGGGTACCGAATCGGAACACGTGTTCTCGAGCTCATGGTCTGGCGCGTCGAGTCGTCATCCAAGGCACCGAAACGCGAGATTCGCCTTTTGCCGTCTCTCATGTCTATACACACCCAGGTCTGGCGCGCAGTTTTTGGCAAACCTGCGGATGCAATAGAAAAGAGTGTAGAGAATGCAGACGAGTACATGATCATCGATAATGATCCGCCTATTGAACGCCATATATCTGTCCCAAAAGACATGAGCCAACTAAGTTGCTCTTCTTTTACTGCTGGGATTGTCGAAGCTGTTCTTGACGGCCTAGGATTTGTGCGTGATTATTCTAACAATATCTTCTGCTCTGATTGTTATCCATAGCCCGCTCGAGTAACGGCACATAGCACACCGACTGCCCAGTTTCCTTCACGGACTACCATACTCATAAAGCTTGAAAAGTCAGTCCTGGAACGGGAGGAGTTGCTGAAACAATGAAGAGGTTGTTGTCTAGCTGTATAACATTGTAAGTTACCTGTCAGCTTTTCTCGGAAGTTTTCTAGAGTTTTGGTTCTAAAGTTGAACATGGTTTATGACCATGTACTTAAGCATACAAGTGCGCTCTAGATTTGGCTCAGGACAGTCACCTTTCCGTCACTTGACGTCGTGCGACCACCATCATCAACACGCGTTCGAGCTCTTCTTCATTCACCTCGTGACGATGGGCGCTGCCCTCCTGTTTTAAGTGTTTAGGCTGCGTTTCGTCGGCTGCCTTGGCATGTCTCGTTCTCGCGGAACAACGTACCCACGTAATGCCAAACGATCTGCTCGCGATAAGCCTCCTCATAATACCTCTTTCTCTCTACGGACCAAGGCATCCCAGCGTTTGGTCGCCAGAATCATGATGTCGGCTTTGAACAGAATCAATGAGCCTCCGCGGAACACCACTATCACCATGAACTGGTGTCTAGAGATTCGCTGGGACACCCATTCTCGTTGGGATCATCCGCCTACCAGCCTCTCTTCGTCACCTCACCCTGGGAACAATTGGCACAGTCAACCGAGACCAGCTGCTTCTGTGAATACATCTGCCGTCGCTCGAGATCTTACATTTCGCTGTCCCATCCTTTTGTTTACATGACTTTCCCTTAGGTGGCACTATCAAGGAATTGTCTATCTTCATATCGACGGAGGATGTCTTCGCTTTCCTTCGCACCACGCCCAACCTTCACACTCTATAAATATGCACAATGGCTCGTATATTTTTTTTTATTTCCGGCAACTCTGCGTGCCCATCCTCTGTGAGGATGGGCTGGCGCCACATCTTGAAACGGTTAAGGTTCGAGGCCGGCGTTGAAGCAAGCATGTCGGTGGAAATGATTCAAACAGAGAAGCAACATACCATAGGACACACAGATACAATGAGACCATTCATGTTGACAATCAGGTACTCACGAGACTCTGACAGACCTGTACACATACCACAATAACTTGCAGACTGGCTTTTCTATTTACTTACTGCGC
This sequence comes from Hymenopellis radicata, assembly GCA_015501595.1. Taxonomy (NCBI): domain Eukaryota; kingdom Fungi; phylum Basidiomycota; class Agaricomycetes; order Agaricales; family Physalacriaceae; genus Hymenopellis; species Hymenopellis radicata. Next base: position 30,446 of record JADNRX010000276.1, on the reverse strand, counting down.
TCAAATCCCTCCCGTCAGTCGTGCTTGAGCCTAAGGAGGTGCCAGTGTTTGAAATAGCATCTGACCAAGTAAGACCGACGATGGTTAAGCTTTGCGGACCCGCTAGGACACTGTCTTAGCCACCATGTCGACCTACCGTCTGTGCTTGATCTCCATTTTTACCGCACATCTCATCTTCGTGACGCTCTTCTGCATGCTTGTTGTAAGCGAAGTATACTTGTACAATCCGCAGGTGTATTCGCCAGTGCCTTATCTCACCATCCATACACTCCACTTTCTTGTCATCCTCGTTCTGCGCTGGCTCTACGAAACGCCTTTGGAAACTGTGCAGGAGGCTGCGCGTTTGGCTGGCGGGCCCTGGGCCAAGCGGATGGCTCTGAAGCCAGGCGGTTCGAAGCGGCGGCTACAACCCCTTTGCAAAATCGAGTACAACGCCCGGGATTATTGCTTTTACACGAAAGCCGGCACAATCATCTGTGTGGCGCTCGGACATTGGACGTTTTGGCTGTGGTTGATCATACCTGAATGTGCGTTGCCAACCAGTTATACATCTATCAATCTATTGACGCAATGCCTAGATCAATGCGTGACGATTCATCTTGGGCTCGCGGGCGCCATTATTGTTTGGCGTCGTCGAATGGACTTTTTAGGCCCCGGTTATCAGTTTGCGTGGGACGTAGAGGCTGAGAATGCGGCAGCGGGGTACTGTGGGGAGACGTTTTCACAAGGTTTGATGATGCAGGTCTAAGAAATAGGAGTTATCGAGGAAGGTTTCTACGTGAGATAACTGAATCAGTGGATAAGCATGAAGAGTGTGATATGCTTGTACACAGAAGACTTACTTTCAGCTATAAGGTACGAATCGGCCGCTGCAAAAACTCATGAGTATACGGAGAGATTCATGCTGATGGCAGCCCACTCGCCAACACTTCCGCATGCGGCGTCGGTAGGTGGAGCATGCGGTACAACCGCCAGTTTGTTAATCGAAAACCTTGAGAAACGCGTCCTAATAAACATTTCCAAAGACACGAAAGGTGCTCACCGAACGTGTGCATCAAAAGAACGACTTCACAGCAGCTATCACTATCGGAAGGCACAACTGGTGCGAATATCTGCAGTCGATCAGAGGCGCGACGGCGGGTCGGTCGTCCGTCATCAAGGGACTCTCTTCTCCAAGGCATCAATCGGACGATTCGCAAGTCCCTTCAGGAGGATGTCCAGTCTCAGCAGAGCTCATTTGAGCGCGCCGTAGCTAATACAGAAAGCGGCAGCAAGAAGGAACTGATTGAGCATGGCCGTCGTCCTTGAGAGTGCCTTCTCTCAGGAAGTGCGGATATGGGACTTTTCCCAGCAGAAGCGCAGCCATGTCAGACTAGATATCATTCAAAGGACATGTGGTAGTGTACCAGTAGTGCAATAGTCGCAAGCTGCCACGCGCCGGCGAACCGCAGTTGCCGCCTGCCGGCATCAAATCTTTCCCACGACCTCTTGAGATGACTCTCTCAACGGCGTCCAAGACAGTCATCAGAACTACATCCATCAACCAGAACGTCGAGCCTCGGATACAGAGGGAACAACGCGGCAATACTCTGCACCATGGACACTACACTTGCCACAGCGCCAGTGACCATTTCTCAAAAGACTCTGGCTGAAGGGACAGCCTCTTCCTTTATCCCTCCCGCCTCCTACCCTCTGAACTCCTCCAAAAGATCTTCACCTTCTTCATTGACATCACCATGTCACCGACATTCGAAGAGCTCGCTGTCGGAAACTTTGGCGACAGCCGCGACCTCCACACCGGCCCATGGCTCCTTTCCCGCGTCTCATCTCAATGGCGAAGCATCGTCTTCGACATGCCCCACCTGTGGACCCACGTCAACCTGAAGTTGGACCGCGGAACAACGGCGGCTTGCTCCTTCTGGCGGTCTGTCGCAATGTTGGAGCCAGAATTTTCAACTTGCACGTCAACATCTATTCGCAACTCAGCGACATAGAGCATCACCGGATATACAACCAATTTGCAGTGACCACGTCCGGCTGGGAGTCTCTCGGCCTATCGCTGCCAGGATCGACGTTCTTTGAGCTGAATATTTATGGTGCGGTGTACCCCGTATTGGAATCTGCGAGAGTGAATATACAGTCCCCGACCCCGGAGTTGCCTGTGATACCACCTACTGGGCTATCGCGACAGCTGGAACGCGCTCCGTGTCTGCGATCAGTCATGACCAACAATGTTGTCGCGTTCAACCATATCTTCCGCATGCACTGGGATCTCATTTCTCGTTTCGAGCAGGTGGGAAGTGTGGAGAGAGCGTTTCACGACACCTTTTCCGATGCATATCTTCCTGCCGTCCACAAACTTTTGGGCAAACTTGTGAATGTGGACGTTGCGAGTTTTTGCCCAATCGCTAGTGACCGTCCATCTCCTGTGCAATCCCTCGTAAACGTGAGGCCATACGAGAATACTTCTCTTCGGCATCTCACGCTCGGGAAGGTTGGGGCAAGGACCAGAGACGAGCTGCTTCTGCGAACAAATCTTCCATCGCTTGAGGTCTTGCATTTTACCGACCCGTCGTTTTCTCTGCAAGACTTTCCAAAACCCCTTGGTCTATCACAGGTGGTGCTATCAAGGAATTGTCTATCTTCGCAGCCCAAGAGGACGTGTCTGCTTTCGTCGCTTTCCTTCACACGACGCCCAACCTTCACACTCTGGAAATCCGCACAGTTGCTAGTTTTGATGTTAGGACATTCTACAAATTCATCCTCTCTGAGGATGAGCTGGTGCCTCGTCTCCAAACGCTCAAGCTTCGTGGCCGCTGACACAACAGGAGTGTTGGTCGCATGATTCAAGTTCAAGTCGCGTTAGCGGGATCGGAGAGGGTGGAATGGTAATCGTCTGTCACCTCATCGCAAGTTGGAAGAGCAGGGACTGGTCGATGAGACGCGAGGAAAGGCTCCACCATGGAGTTCTGATTTGACTGTCAACAGACCTGAAGGGCGCGCGCCCGAATGCGGTATAATAGACATAGGTATCGATATCAAGGGTGGCTAATGAAGGATTGTGTGTGAGATGATCTTGAATTTGAAAATAAGTACCTGAAGCTGGTGCTGACGCGTTGTTGTAGCTTGTTGATATACTCCTTCCTAAGTAAAAACTGTCATGGCGAAAAAGACGCTAGCACATCTGCCGCACTAACAGCTGTTTCCCTTGTTGGCTCCTGCCATGACTATCGAACTTGTCGCCTTGCCCTCCTCGAGTGTCGGACTCGACCCTCTGTTTGGACGTGAAGTAAGGGGATTCAATCCAGCCAGTTTTGAGGCCGGCGATTTTGAACAGATTAGGACTGCTTTGTACACGGTATGCGCCAATTTTCAGGTTATCTCGCAGCACTGAATACTATTTTCAGCACAACTTGTTGCTGTTTCGTAACGTTACTCTAACGCCCGAACAACAGTATGCTCTCAACAAAGTCAGTGTTTACTGTTATCCTGCAATATTCCTTATCAAGTTCTAAAAGTCATTCGATCCCGACTCCGAGAACTTTGGACACGGAAACAATGCCATTGATAAGAACAAGAAATCTATTCTCCATCCTGATCTGAAGACCATCCCGCGCGTGCCCCAAGTACAACTGATTGGGAACGGCACCATCCATAATCACGAAGGTCTGCCCACTGTTACGCTTAAACACCCCTCCCACACGACTTTTCACAAGACCCGCAATGATACCCCAGGCGCCACGCGATTCTTTCGCTGGCACATTGACGCTGCACTGTACAACCTTGCCCCACCCAAAGTTACTACCCTCTACGCTGTCACTGTGCCTCAGGCCCGCATCAGGTCTGCGTATATGACGACGGAACAAGCGACGAGCTGAGCGTCTCGCTTGGAACAACGGCGTTTGTATCGGGCAAGACGATGTTCGACATTTTGCCACCAGATCTCAAGAACTTAGCCGTGCGCACCAAAGCGCGGTGCGCGCCGCATCCGTACACTTGGATGGCGGCGGCGCGTGCAGTGCCAACCGGGCTCGGGCTGGAGTCCGATGATTTGGAGTTACCACTAGATGCGCTTCCGCCTTGGGAAGAAGCGAAGATTCAGACGCTGCCGCTACTGTGGAAGAACGAAGTCACGGGGGAACTTCATTTCCAGGTTCATCCGTGTGGCGTAGCGGAGCTCTTCGTGGAGCCTTCTCCCGGCGCACTCTTATATGCAGAAGGCGCTCACATCAAGGACTTGAAGGAAGTCCGGCGACTGCTCTATACCATGCAGCGACCTGGTATCGCGCCTCATGTATGTGTATCAGCTTCTCTCAAAGCCATTTACTAACAATCTTGTTTAGCTTGTATACGCCCACGATTGGACAGAGAACGACCTTGTTCTCTTCCACAACCGCGGCGTGCTTCACAGCGTAGTAGGCACCTTTGCTCCTGATCAGATACGCGCATTCCATCAGTGCAACTTGGCTGCGTCCGATTTCCCCGCCGGTCCGACTGACGACGATGTGAAGAAGTGGTCTGGTGTGCAGTCCAGTTGAGGAACATCTCTCGAAATAATTGTATTGCCCATGTAAATTAAACAAAGAAGAATTTTATTAAGAGAAATGAAAGAAAAAGGCGACGCAGGCCACGGGTGCATCAAAACCTTCTGGGGAAAACCTCATTGAGGAGAAAACCCCAGTAAGGAAAGCTACCAGGCTGGCGGGGAGAAAGGTATCTACACGAAAGAGCGAACCAGAAAGCAGAGAGGCGGTGGAACACTGGAACTATGTAGTGCATGTCGAAGACCTCAATCGCGTCGAAACCTTGAAGAAATTTGAAGCGCAGCAGAACGCTACAGACACGGTCAGGCGAAACGATGAAGAGACTCAGCGCAAGGATTCCAATGAAAGCCATATACTCGAAAGGAATCTTCAAAACTCAGCGCGCCCTCAGAGAAGCAGAAAAGAACGGACGGGAAAAGCAGAAGGAAGCAAAACAGAAACAGAAACAGAAATGGGCAAGACGGAACTCAAGACTTATAGTTTTACGCGCTGCTTGGTCACCCGAAGGCTAAGCCGGAAACCCACGACAAGGGGGCGCGCGGAACACTGCCGAAAAGTGACCGATTCCCGGAACCGGGCGGCTTGTCGCGTCAAGCCCTCAACGCCCGTAGACGTCGAACCAGCATCATGTGGCCAACACTTTGCGAGCCCCAGTGCTAATGCTCCGGTGGAGCCACAAAGGGACTACAAGGCTCATCAATAAAAGAACTCATCGATGTAAGAAGACTGAGTACTCACCACCGTCACACCTGCCCGCTGACTGCACCGAGGATCTCTTGACATAGCGTCATCCTCTCAGGGTGCATTGAAGCCAGCGGACGGGTTCATTTAAAGGGAGTGAACCAAACCCGCATCTCGCCCCCGACTATATGCAAGGCGCGCTAAAGACCCCACAGCCTTTTTGAGGAGATGCGACCCGTTTACCGTCATGGTCGGACCTTGCTGCTGCTGGCGCGAAGCACAGCGTCGACAGGCGTTATGCCCCGTCATCCCCAACCCCTCAAGGCGCGGCGGACACGTCTCAGATCCACAGAGCACAAAGTACAGCCAATCCCCGACCAGTCACCACGACGCCAGCACCGTGGGTCTTGGAGGGAAGGACCCGTCGGCATCCAGGCCAAACCCGCACCGAGCCGTTACTCTTAACGGTACCTGGAACAGGTGGGATATGCGGGAAGTCAAGGGCACGAAGGCTCTCCGACGCCTTGCGGCTGTGAATCCGAGGACGCGCCGTGTCGACGGCGAATGCGGCATCTATCAGACAATTTGTCATTTTGAGATGTCGGCCTGAAGGGAGGTCAGTGACGAAAGCAGCTAGGATAGGGCAGGTGCTTACTTTAGGTTGTTATATATGTGAGAAGACAGTATCCTGTAGGCGGTGGTCAGGAGCAAGTAATGAGTGTAGAGTAGGGAAAGCGGACTCGTCTTCTCACAAACAGCCAGGTTTCGCCCTGGCTGTCACCAATTTCCTTGTTGCGTTCTTATGATGAGAAGACATTTTCTGGAGACGATGATCAGCAGTGGACAATGAACGTAGGTGTGGCGACGTACTTGTTTTCTTATTCATTGTTCTCTTATAGACATCTTCTGCAAGCGATGATCAGCGACAGACGACGAAGAGCAAGGCGTCGCGAACTTGTCTGCTCATAACAGTCTCGGGCGTCCTGGCTGTCATCGTACGCGGTGAACAGCTTGTCGGCACACTATCCTCGGGGTTCATATTTATAAGTAAGACAATTCAATGACTAGTCGACGATCAGGCAACGAAAGAGGGAAGAACAGCGAGGACACACGAACTTGTCTGCCCAAAGAAGCCAGGTCTTGTCCTGGCTGTCGTCCTCGGCGGCGCGTTTTGTCGCCACCGTTTCCTAAGCTCAGTCCTTTATTTTATGAGCAAGACAATTCAATGACTAGCCAATGATCAGTTGCTATCAGAGAGAAGAACGACGAGGAAACACGTACATGTCTTCTCATAGACAGCCAGGTTTCGTCCTGGCTGTCATCCTCGTTGACGGGCGTTGGCGCCACAATCCTTCATTGTGGACGGTCAGTTCCTGTAGTAGAGGCCAGAACCTTGAGCCGAAGGAGGGCGGGAGGAGAGGAATGATCAGCGACCTTTGTGTCGATGGTGGGGGCAGTAAAGAAAGAGGGGAGACGCCCGTTCTCGCAGCTTTATAGTAGCTGTAAAGTGTGGTCCTGTTATTGTCTGCTATTCGGGGATAAACAGTCGAACAAAGGTCAGCCGAGTTCCCATTGATCAGAAGAAGCGATAATGGAGTCCTCGTGTAAGTCGCAGCCCTGCACTGCATTTCAGTCAAATTCAGTGGCGTCTTTGTTGCTTGTTCGCTTCACAGTTGAGCAGGAGATGCAGTTTGCCGCGCGCAGGCGTGGTCGTTGAGAGACGCGAGCATCCCGTAAAGCCACTCTAGGTGACTCCGCGACATAGGATCCCGAATTCATGATGATGGTAAGAGCTGTAGACGTCAAGGAAATTCTGATTCCGCCGATTTGGTCACTAAAGCTGGCACGTGATCGTGAACGACTGTCCCAATTAGGCCTAGGGGCTCTTTGTCTTTTGCGCCACCACGAACTACGCCAACAGTCTCAACTTGCTATCGATACGCACCGAGCACCCAGTTCATCTGAGTCTCCGGCTGGGGCCAGCTGTCTTCCCTTGATTCCACCCTATTGTTCTGCGTGGCTGGGTCAGGGCGCAACTTCGAAAGTCCCAGGCTTGTGTGTCCATTCGCCGGGTACAGCTGGAAGCCTTTGTCTTCGATGGAGATAGCTAAGCGACGTCGGCGGCATCAACAATTAACGTCCGACCTTGGCATACAGGCGCGGTGGCGTCAAGATTCTTCCTGTCCATTCTGTAGCTGGACGACTCTACCCACTCTCACGATGGTCTCGTCTGGCTGATTTTCTGGCAGAGCCGATCTATGCCGATATGTCAGCATCCATGAAGATTTGGGGCTTAAGACGACGGGCCAAGTTTTGGCCTCATTGTAGAACACTAACAACTATTCGAAAGCAATGGTGCATGTTTCAACTCACATGAGTTTTCTATGGCGCATCTTGTTGTAAGTATATACTCTACCGACAAATTATTGTTGTCTTTATTTAGCTCCGTTGAATGGGTTGATGCAGACGCTGTATCCCTCAGTCCAACTCGGAGGGAGAGACTCTCTCCTCACCCGTATAGTATTGCGTACCTCCAGTTGGCGCAGAGTTTGCCTGCCTTATTTATCGTTTGCCTGTAATGATATTAGGTTCTGTTTCACCGGAGGGAAATTTTTCAGCGATGTGTGGCGTAATATTCGAACAGTTCATACAGGGCGCAAAATTACAAAATTGTTTACTACTGCGGATATCAGACGTTCAAACTACTCCATCGCTTCTGATGGCGCACTGTCCGAAGTCATGCTTCGTCAAACCTTCAGGCTTGGGCAGAATATCCTACGGCATCATGAGCGATCTACATATTGCGAAAGGAGACTCAATAGAAGACGTACATGCTCGAATATCCCAGTAGGAAGTGCCAAAGTTACGCAGGCATTCGGGGAATCCTGTTTTGGAGCTCAGCTCGAACGATAGTACCGACCCAGCTCAAGACATACCACCACCGCCCGACATGGCTCTCGATTGGAGCAGCGGACAAGAGTAGATCTGCCAATTCTTACAATTAGGCGGCCCGCAGTTCAAAATGGTTTTGGACGTACAGGCTTGTTCACGAGCTAGGCCAATCATTCGGAATGTCAGAGAAGGAACGACTGCGACAGATCGGTCTTGTCACTTACTGTATCCGACCTGCGCATGGTAAATGTATCAGCACAGAGGACAGACATATAAAGACTGACCTTCTGAAGGTATGCGATTGCGTTCAGTGCGGCCTGCTTGTACGCAACGGTGCTGAATACATACTTGTCAAATTCTGAGCTTAGATGCGAACTGAACCGTTCTTACGCGTCCATATTGTACTGCGTGCCATCACCATCTGAAGAAAAATAAGCGCATGAAATCGACGCCCGACGGCAGCCTCTTACGGTAGTCCACGCTGATCCCTTCAAAAATCAACTAGCGAGAGATGACATGACAACGAAGATCAAGAAAATCACCAGCTGACCTTTTGCGAATACAGTGGATCAATCGGAGACGGCTGCAGACGTGGTAAAAAAATGAGCGATGTCTATCCAAGATCGACATTTGACAAGACGCACCACAAAGATTGGCTGCTTCAGTGCGAACTTCTCCACGCCTCCCTTAATGATGCTCGTACTGAATGTGATGATGCCTGCCATCTCTATAGCACCACAGAAAGACAATTCACCCTAGTAGTACCCCACGTCAGTAGTATACAACCCTGCGGAAACGGAAAGCGGCTCACATCTCCTTGAGAAAAATGCAAATCCCCCACAGAGAGATTTGCGCCTGGCATGAAAACGGGAAAGTAGCACCTAGAACCACGAGACAAGTTCTTGATCTAATCATAATCATGGATTTTCCTGCGGCGCAATTATTGAAGATGGCACCCACATCACAGTTGCCGCCGTGCTCCCGTCCTGGGATGGTGCGCGCGCCCTGACTCGCGATCCGCGCTCGGACGTCAGCATCGAGATCCTGGCCAACATACGCCCCAGTGGGGTTGGGCGCAAACGCGACGGGAGGAACTGCGTTAGGGTGGGCGTCGATCAAGCCGCACTCCCGTGTGTTCCACGTCGCGAGCAGCTCCGCTGACGGGGCCGTGCCAATGAGTCCTGGGTGCGATACCCCCGCGAAGCGGACGCCGGGGATATGACGAGATGTCGCGTAGATTCCTGCGTAGTACGTTTTAGAGTTCAGTCAAATTCACGGGAGTGAGGTGAACCTTTGAAGTCCCAGATTGCCTTGGCGGCTCGACTCTTGAATTCGCGGGCTGTTGGGCCGTTGTGTTAGTGAACTGTGTGATGGGGATTAGGACAGGCCAAACCGAACAGGCCTCCGCCGTTCTCGAGCTCGAATATACCCTGGGATTGGGTTAGCATCCAGGTTCTTGTGATCTGCGTCGAGGACTTGCGGTGTAGCCCCATGGCATTTTCTCAAAAGGCGTCACTGGAGTGATAGTTGGAATCTGTGTCGTTACTGGATATAGGAACCTTAAGCTACTTACCATCAAGAATGTCAACGACGAGGCAGTCGCCTGGTTCGGCACCTTCCACAGCGATGGGACCCGAAAGGTTATGGACCTTTGTTAGGTCTACGGTCTTAATGTCGTCGCTGTCTATGGCGGGTCATTTAACCTTTCATCTCACTCTATGATCACTGAGCCTACTATCGTTGTTACCAATCTGAGCCCCAGTCCAATCTTCAGGTCGATTTAGTGAAACAGAACAGGGATTTTGGTTCCCCACAGACCAACACATTCAACTTTGAAGACCTCTCCGGGCTTCACTGTGGCGTAAGCGGGGATATCAGGGCTGACGAACGTCGCGTGTCAAGCCTGGCTCTGAATGCGTATAGTACCGACGTACTGCCAACGGTTGTGGAGGCCTTTTTGCTGATCTGCGGGGCTATCGGAACAGTCAGCGCGTCGTTCCGCACGGAACAACGTCCATACATGAAGGGATCAACCTATAAACGAGGTTATTCATCGTCCTGAGGAAAAAGCAAGATGGCACACCTGGACTAGCGTTGGGTGGGGTACAGAATTCGCGCGAGTGGCCATGATAGTACAAGGAAAAGAGATAGGCTATCCGCGAGATAAGAAAACCGAACTATATAGATATTCCTCACACGTCCGAGGAGCATGACCAGCTGGATATCAAAGAGATGACGGCAGAGTGTGGGCAACATAATTCCGATTAGAATGTTTTGTTCGGCGCGCACTCTGCGTACGCGTCTAGCCTTCCACAGTCCAGAGACACGCTGAAAAGGCGCGCAGTGCCCACGCGACCGAGTTAAAAAGGGTTATGCCGGTTTAACCACTTTTAGTTGCCGAGCTTGGCACATGCATTTGAGCCATCACTGCGCCTTGCCAACTTGATTCTACACTTGCCAGCGGAGCAGATATCGCTAGCTGATGTCCTTGTCAATACTATATGGGCGGTAATGAAGGAGATGCCGTTACCAGGGTTCTTGTGATGCCATGTGCCCTCCTTGCTCTTGTTTATTTCCTCTTCATATTTGCTTCACGATTACGACGTTATGACTCCTCCACCTCTTTCACGACTATGGAGCAGAGAACCGCCTGCTCCTATTGACGACCCTCCACCACAGGCTGGGCCATCCAATTCACGATTCAAGATGCCAAAGTTCAAGATAGAGTGGGGAAAGCGCGCGCTCATGACGCAGGAACCGGCGGTGGACGGTGGAATGAGCCCAAGTGGCCTTTACGACGAGGAGCAGCAGCCAGCCGAGCCGTCGAAATCACGTTTGGGGAAGCTAAAGCTGAAACGGAGAAAGCGCGAGCCACTTGATGTAGCGGAACAAGAGCCGCCGCCTTTTCTGGCTCCGGACGACTTTGATGATACGCATCAGCCAGCGGCGCCAGCCAAATCTCGATTCCGAGCGTTCAGGTGGGGGCGAGCAAAGCGCGCGCCTGTCGACCAAGTGGAGGCGGAGCTGCCGCATATTAGACCGTATGCTGTTGATGTTCCGCCCTCAGAGATGCCCGAACCAGAGCCTCACAAATCGAGATTTCGCGCGTTGGGATGGGGAGATCCGAGCCGCCACCAGAGGAGCCACCACCCATCGACCATCACGGCACTGATTATGCCCCCAGCCAATTTGGCATGCTCCACGAGCCGCTTGTGGCTCCAGGATCGAGCGGTCGGCTGAGGAACCGAAAGCGTTCTACAGCTTCGCTTGGACGTACAAGGAAAAATCGGCGTCGGTTTCCCAAGCTGAGGCATATGGATGAGGAATCTAAGATTGTGGAAGGACACGGTTTCCTGCGCCATGCATCAGATCAGATACACCTACACAGACGGTCCTTGGGGTCGCGTGTAGTGTCGCTCGACGCCCGGTGGGCAGAGTATGTTCGAGTCATTCGTTTTTGAACCGCATCACTAAGTTTGTCGTGCATTAGGCTCTTCACCGTGGCGCCTGTCCTCAAGAAACTCACAAAGGGCCGTCAAAAGCCGGACGAATGGAATGAGAACGCGAGACAGCTGTTGAAGGACGTGGAGGTCAGTGTAAACGCGATCACGCGCCACGTTTAGCTAAATGCCGTATTCATAGAAAACGATCAGAGATGCCCATCGGCGCAGTGGTGGCGGCGGGTCGATTCTCAGCTTTATACGTCTCGGAAGCATTGCTGGGACCATTCGCCCGCGAATACAGCCAGTCCCTCGACGTCCCGTTAGCCACAAGCCCAAAGTGAGCTTTCTTCATATCTCGTACATATATCGTTTCTAATGCGCTTCAAAGACCGCACCCTCCTCTGTAGCGCCATCATTCTACATGCCATCAGAACGCAGTGAACTAAATCACAACATTTCAACGCGATATCCCAAGAACCTTCGTCCGAAATACGGCGGCAGCAGCTCTGTAATGTCTTTGCTCACGGACGACTATCCACCGTCCAGAGCGCCTCTTCCATCCATCGTGGCGCATCGCAGAGAACGACAGAGGCCGTCACCGCCCAAGTCGAGACACTCCCCCACCTCAGACCGTCGCCAAGGCCAGCAATGGCGATGATACCTGAGCAAGGCGTCCCCCAGATGATTCCGGCACGAGGCATCCCGCCTATGATGACACAACACATGTCTCCGCCACTCCCACCCACTATTCCCTTGATTAATATATTCCCTCCTTCGGGGCCACCGAGTCTTCAATCTGAACTCCGTGGGACGACGCATCACTCCCCAGACGTAGGGTATAATTTGCCCAAACCTCATCACACCTCTGGCAGCGTGAAATCACGGACGTACAAAGCAGGGACTCCGGAAAAGATGAGAAGGCGCTCTCGTGAAAAGACGCGGGACCGCGAGAGGCCGCGTGATTATCCTCGCGAGAAGAGTGACGACTACCCACGCGAGAAGCGCAAGACAAGTGATTACCCACGGGAGAAGTACAGGACGAGCGAGTACCCCGAGAAAAGTCTACCAGGTCGCGCGACTACCGTGACCGCGACCGTGAACGTGAACGGGATCGAGACCGGCATCATCGACCGCGAGATAGATCACGCAGTCGCTCGCGTGAGAGGTCAAAGACCCACCGTCGTGACAGGTCGAGATCTCGGGAACGCGGACCTCGTGATAGGTCGAGGTCGCGCGAGCGGTCGTCTCGTCATCGTAGCTCGCGCGACAGGTCTAGGGAGCGTCGCAGATCGAGGTCGCGCGACAGGCATCGGTCGAGGAGGAGTAGTCCGCATAGAAGGCATTAATGGTTCTCTCATTCTACGTCTTTAACGACATATCAGTAGGTTTTTAGTTAGATTTATGCTCGGATATCACTTGTATCTTTGGTCATCTACGTGTCGCAACCTATGGAATTTTGGGGAACGTGCTCAGCACCTGTTCCCTCGTGTCGAGTTGACATTTGATAGGATTGATGTCGTTGTATACGAAGCAGAGACTCCCTTGCCATTTGGATTCGAGCTAGTTGATAATCACAGACAACTGACAATGTCTGACATGCCGCTTGACAAGGCTCTGCACCGATTTCAATAGCATCTTCTCATTTTCAGGCCACGAACTGAGGCTCAGCGCCACGCATTGCCGCATCGGCATGTCGGAGTTTAAACCTAAACCAGACGCATGTATAGTACCAAGTTTACCTAAGCGATCAGAATTATCACCTCCTCTGTTCGCTGTGCAAGTGCGTAAACTCGTTGGGCCCAGTGCGTCTTGTCTAGCCTCTCTATCGCTCCGCCGTCTCAACCTCAACTGTTACAGTCTCCAAACACACGAAAATCCATACAAAATGACCCACGACGCCGTTTGGTTCTCGCGCCCCAGAAAATACGGAAAGGGCAGCCGTCAATGGTCAGTGCTCTCGATGTAGATGAGAGGGCGAGGGCTCATTGGATTTGGATTGCCAGCCGGCTCTGCGCCCACCAGGCGGGTTTAATCCGCAAGTACGGCCTCGACCTTTGCCGTCAGTGTTTCCGTGAAAAGTCGGCTGCCATTGGGTTCACCAAGGTGTGTATTTTCTAGTAATGCAGCTCGTACTGCGTGCTGATTTGTGTGTGTAGAACCGGTAAAGGCACCGCGGATTTCTTCGCTATACACTTTCATGTTCTCATATGCATGCAATATGATATGATTCCATTCGGGCACCAGATGAGGGTCCCCTCTCGATCCATCAAATTCGCATCCTGTACTTTTGAACACCAAATCCAAGCACTGAAATAGACACCTGTGCCGTCGTTGGGCACGCCATGATTTAACTCCACACGGACTCTCAAAATATCTCTGGAATGTAAAACGATCTCGTTAGTCGCGCGGAGAGATCCGTATACGAATTAGCGCGTACCAGAGCGTTGCACCGCGACGACACGGGAAGACGAGAGTTAACGCTGTCCCCGGCCATTGCATATTCCCTTACGCCCTTGTGTGGCGCTTCCCACACACCATCTCGTCAATAGGACTCGTGCTACTGATAACGAGCACCTATTGTTAGCCTGGTTTGTATTCCTGCAATAAGGAAAAAGAGATACCGTGCACGAAGTGGCCCAGATTTACCGTTGTAAATTACGGGAGATTAACAGAAGCTTGGAGTACCCCCGGAAGCTCTCGCAAATTACCGCTGATCAGCACGTAGATTAGCTGTGAATTACAAGTAAATTCACATTTCCATCCACCTCAATGGGCAATACTTTTTCTGGCCAGCCAAGCAGCGAAAGGTGACCCGGAGGTGAGGATATCGATGAGCGTCCGCGCAATACCTTACAATAGTCCGTCGGGTGACACTTGTCCATGCAGCCAATGGAGCGCCCGACCACCCTCCAAACTATCCGTCAGTTATGATCCTCCCAGCCTCGGAATTCTCGCCACTACCCCCTACCGAAATACCTGTTTTACTCTGATTTATCTGCCTTTTCCACTTCAGCTGTAATTTACCAGGCTAAATTACTTCTGGTAATTTACATCTACCTCAACGTGGCGCATCTGACCCAAAATGGTAATGCCTTCCTCTTCCTTATACCACTCTGTCCGCTTACCACGACGTGACCAATTTATACAAAACATGCCTCGGATTCGTTCTGAGAAATACCTGCCATCTCCCAGCACATACAGACCACGTCCGTTCCTGCCTTCTAGGCGACTTCTCTCCTTTTTCTTTCTGATCGTCATCGCCATTCTGTTATTGTGCTGCTCCAAGCGCATAGGCGCGATGCACTGGAAACTCGCCTTTTTCGCAAACCGCCCGTTTATCTGGTCGAATCTCCACAACGTTTGTAGTCTCCCTTCCTCGGCGCGACGATCGTCATGCAGAAATGGAACATCTGCGAAGAGCTCTCGGTTTGGACCTGGAATATGTCGCAGCAACTGATTCTTCTGACAAGAGAATCACTGCTATCCTTCAGCAAGTTCGTGCCGTTCGCATGCAGTATCCCAGTAACACGACAATCGCTGACACCAGCTCAACGCGCTTTCCTTTCAAATGGCCCTCCAACATCGACAGTCTCGCCCTCAGTAACGTGTCCCTCCATACCGCTCAGCGCTCGTTCTGGGATATGCCTGTACCAGATCGTCTTGATGGTTTGCCTGTCCTTGCCGCCCAAAGAGACTTCACCGTGGCGCCATTCTACTCTAATGTATCGGAACACAAAATTCTCAGTCCTGCCCGAATCGCCTGTTGGGATTCACATCTTTCCGTCATTAAGCGAATCGCTCATTCCCAGGACCACAACGTCGGTTTCGTCATCGAGGACGATGTTGACATGGAGCGGGACATTCGGGATCGCCTTGGTCGCGTATGGAGCGCGTTGCCACAAGATTGGGACATGGTTTTCCTAGGTTTGATGCACGTTGTTCCGTTAAACATATCTCTGAATTGGATCTCTCAGGTCACTGTTGGTCAAACGAGTCTTACTACCCTGCTATCGCGTCCCCTGAAAGTGGCAGCGCTTTGCATCCATCCAGAAACCCAAAATGTACCCACGCCTACGCGCTCTCTCGGACTGGCGCACGCCGTCTATTCCTACATCTCGTACACCCGCCCTTCGCGTACTCAAGGGCGATCGACCAGGCTTTCGCATGGCTCATTCGCAGCAACCGCGTGAAGAGCTATTCTCTTGTTCCAAGCGTGGTCATACAGCGTAAAATAGGGGGTAGTGATGTAAGTTCGGGTAAAGGGAGTCGATGGAGGGATGTGCTAGTGAATGGCGTGTTCGGACCGTGATAAGTATTTTCATCGTTGATCAACTTCTGTGTTTTTTTTGCAGCGCTTCCCATGACAGCTTTTAATCGATATCACGAACCCGCATTGAGCAAATGTCTTATCCACGTCCATCGCCATTGTTCGAGCTTCTGCGGCGGTGGTCTTCTAGAATTTGAAACAAGGCTCGTATTCCTCTTCAACCATGTTTGGTAGTGTGCGACGTCGCACCTGTTGAATGACGCGCAAGGCTCGGATGCTGTCGTTGTGACAGTCCTAAATGATGATGCCGCTCTTCTTCTCTTTCTGGCTCTGGCGACGAGCACCGCCTGGATGTATCCTTATGGTCGTCCCAGCGAACAAGACGAGGCCACCATGATTTGGGGTGCTCAACCAAGATCCGAAAGTCATGCCACCGTCGAGATATTCTGATTAGAGGCGGCTCTTTTTTATTATCACAGCGCGACTTGGACCCTTCTGAACCTCGTGGAGGATCTTCTCCGGATGGTAAGCGCCATCATTTTCCGGAGACCACCCTGCTGACACATCCCTCTGCACTTTCACATCAGCGTTCACCAGTCCCAATATGGAAGCAAATCGCCTCGACGTGCTATTAGCGAAGGGCGGACTTCCAGTCAACGTCTGGCGCCTCTGGCGCCCTCTGAAATGCCGAGGATGACGCTGGCTATAAAGCCTGGCTGTTACACCTGGCATTCCTCGTTCCCTCGCTTTTCTCCCCCGCTCAAAGATGCCCCCAGCGTCCCTCCCCAGTATTCCGATGCCCGTAAGTGATATTCTCCCTTATTACGCGCTCCATTGCAGCTAATATCGTATCATCCAGAAGGCATTCGCTCAGATTTTCCCCTCAATCAGCCCTACACCTTTACCTTTACCGTTAACACTCCCCTCACATTCACCACGCCCATCACTCCCGATTCGGATTCTACCCTGTCCCCGCCAGTTCGGCCCGAGGCTCTCCCGCCCCCAACGACCCTGCCCCGCCATCTGTTCTGGGCCCACGACGTCGCCGCGATGACGAGACCCAAGTGAAGCGGCCACCCAATTCGTTCATCCTCTTCCGCTCCGATTTCATCGCGAAAGCGGCCAAGAACATCGGCGAGCACGACTACCGCCACATCTCGCGCATGGCGGGACACGTGTGGAAAGCCCTTCCGCCGGAGAAAAAGAAACCCTTCCAGGATATGGCGGCAGAGCGGAAGCGCATCCACCTCGAGCAGTATCCGGATTACATCTACCGCCCGACGCGTCGCGAAAAGTGCAAGCGGGAGTCCAACAGGAAGACGGAGGCTGATCTTAATCGGAGCCTTGTAATCGCGGAGCGCTACTCTGCGGGTCTTACGGGGGCCGCGTTGGAGGAGTTCATTAAGAATGAGCTCCCACCCATTCCGGCGGCGCCCAAGAAAAAGCGCAGGACTACAAAGAAGAAGGCCGCGGCGGCGGTGGTAGTGGCGAAGCCGAGCACTTCCCAGGTGCAAGCTCCTGCGGCACCTTCTCCGGTCACTACCCCATCCACATCCCCGTCGTCGTACACTTGCTCGCTCGTGGACCAATCCTCGACAGAGCCAGAGTCTGAGCCTGTGTTTACGAACCCACTTGTTCCCGAGGTGAGTACTACTTTCGTCATGCAGCTCGCGCAAAGGTGTGCTAATATTGTGTTCTAGCAGGAATACATCGCTGCGCAGTACGCGCCGTATAGCGCTGATGGCACTTACGTCTCGTACAACGAAGCGGCTATGCTTGATGCCTCATACTATGCCGGCGGGCACCTCTTCTCCGTCGACGCCATGAACCCGTTCCCGGATTATGTTCCCATCGACACCGTTGACACCACCCTCGACGCCATGTATGATCCTTCTGGATATGGCGGGTATGAGTTCTACCAGACTCAATATGAATCCTCGTCCTCTTTTTCTCCTCCTTCTTATGACACCGCTTCTTCGCCTTGGGACGTCTCTACTTGGCCTATCCAATATTAGAGTCGATGTTCGCATTATATTTTTACTGTAGCCACCATTACGGAGTCTTCACACCGTCTTCATTATTCATATCGTTATAAGCTTTTTCATTTGTACATTTACAGACACAATACGGCTACTACTTGCAATCTATCAATCTCTCGAGAGAATCTCGAATGCTTTGACGCCTTCCTTACCCAGCAGTGTGGCGGCACTAAAGAAAAAGACATGATAAGATCGATCTGCGCCACTAAGAGAAGTTGCATGATACGTACCCAACGACTTCGGCCCCGGCTTTAGTCATTCTTGCAACAGCCTGCTTCGTGGTCACTCCACCTACGCCGATTATAACAATCTTCTCCAGCCCATCGTACTCCTTCGGGCGTTCTATATGCAGCAATCTGTGGAACGTAAAGACGTTTCCCAATGAAAGCGCGTGCAGGGCTTCTCCAGCTAATCCGCCCAAAGCTGTCGGCACAGCGTAGTCCTGCCCGCCTGATTTTTCGTTATGTGCGACCTGGTCTGGGAACAAAAGAGAGTTTCCCAGTGTATTCGTGCACGTCAAGAACGCGAAGGGGCTGCGCCTCTTCATCCCGCCGCCCTGGACCATGGTCGCGGACGAGAAGTCGCTGAGCACGCTCAGGACGTGGGTGAACTGCTGTTGGTACACGTATGGGGGCATCTTGAGCCCGATGGTTAGCGTGGGGTCTTTGCGATGCGCGGTCTCCAGCCCATTCAACAGCTCGCGGAGATCGGTGAATTTGTAGCCTGAGGGCGGGGATGTCGGGCCCATGTTCGGGCAGCTCGTGTTGAGCTCTATCGCGATGCGAGATGTACCGCCGGATTGGCGATCGGACAGCTTGGTGCGTAGCGATTGGACGGAGACCAGGATCGACTCGAGGTCAGACCAAGCTGCAGCCGTTACGCTGATAATGAAAGGCTTGGTTGGGAATTTTGAGGAGGATGGACCTGTTAAGATGGTCTCCACCCATGAGAGATAATACGAGAGTGGATAAGGAGAGTATCCGTAGGAATTGAGAGACGAGATTGAAGACGTTGTGAACGCGACCTAGAGTACATGAGTGCATGATAAAGAGAGTGAAAAGATACTGACAGCGTTCGCATCTATTTCCTTGTACCCATTCACGGTGGATGTACGCGTTGTCACCGCGCCGGTGTAAGGACTGTTGAACAAGGCCTCCAGCTGACTGAAGTCGCCCGCCCAAGCACAGGAGCTGTTGATAAGAGGCGGCGATATCGTTATGCTATTTATCTGAACCATGATAACGTTTAATTATGCTCCAGTGTCCGCTATTGCGTCGAGGGACGCGGGAGGAGTTGATAGTCGACGGATCAGGATTCAGAGGCGCGGCCGCTGGAATTAGCCCTGAGCCACCTGCCTCTTTGGGAACGACTCCTGAGTCGAACTTTGCGTGTATCGTCCTCACCATTCGCGGAACTTGGTTGCTTGGGATGTTTTTCGAGATGGAATGTTTTGTGGAAATGTTTTGTGGCTTGTGTTAAGTATAGAAGCATCTTTTAGCGCTGCTTTAGTCAAGCTTTAGTACCGCGGCGGGTATCCGTGAAGGATTGATGTCAATCTCTGTCAACTTGTGCTGTAACTCCTTCTGTGTTGTTGGTGGTGCTGCGAAGTTCCGCGTTTCATTTCGAATTCAGTATTTGCTTTTTCATTTTCGCGTCCCACTCGGCCATAGTGGGTATAGTACTAAGGTAGATGAAGGAATGTGAGTCTTGTATAATGTGGCGCAGTATTCCAATTTGTACATACATGGTTTCTGTGGTAGAGAATGACTTGGCTAGTCCCAAATTGACATAGTGGTTGATAACTCACAGTTCTGAGCATACGAACGAAGAACTCCGACTGGCCCGACTTTTAGGAGTGATGCCCAAAGAGGCAGGAAAGCGGCCAGGCGGATGCCCGAGCACGTGCACGTTTTTTTCATTTTGTCATTCTCGACACCTCTCACGTTGATCATGAACTGGGGCTCCTGAGTGTCGCAATGGTCGGCTAAAATCTTCTGATACGCGATCATCTGTACCACTAGCTTTCGGGCTGGGAAATACACGGAGCACCGCGGTGAACGTAGACCAGTGACCTTGTTCTAGCTTGTTCTTCTGGCCCTGTGGGAGGCGGCGCCGCCATTGAGCCCGTCGGTACCTCTGATACCCGCCAGGCGCGCCAATTGGTCCATTTCTTGGTGATACGCGTTTGTGAAGTACATCCACACGATCGGACCCGATCGATTTTCTTAGATTTTCTTACGCGGAAGTCGCGACTGCGATCATTGCCTCCTTTTTCGCTGGTTACATATTCCTCTCATATTTCAGCAAAGGATGTATATCCCTCCTTCATTATCATCACTATGGCCATCTCCGTTGGCTTCCCTACAGAGTTTCCGTAAGTCGTCGTTCACAACTGGCCGTGTCTTGAGCCGACGTATTGCTCCAGCTTTGAGGAATTGGTGGTGTCAAGGACAGATATAATATTGGGGTCCATTGTGTTCGGTTTCTACGTGCGTAATCTATCGGTTGGCAAATTTAACGCGCACTCATGCCTTCCCATTCCTAGTTCGGCTTCGCCATACATGTAGGATGGACGGCCATCTTAGAAACGAAGAGAGCCAGCAGGGTAAATTTCTCGTCCTTTTCAATACGACAAGCTTCTCATGAAATGAAGCTTACTGGTTACATCGCCATGCTTTGGGTGGAGATAGCTGCGTACGTTTTCTGTCTTAGTTTCTGCCTTCCTACTCATGTCCGTTTAGTGATACAGGTTTCGCTGTGAGTGTGATGTATCCTATCCTCTTCAGTAGCTTGGTTTACCCGCCCTTCAGATCGCATCTTGGGGATACCTGTACGTCCTCGTCCTGGTGTAATACGACTTCTTTGATTGTGCTATAGATATAAGGCCTTCCCTCCCGGGCTGGGCCTCTTCCTTTCTATCATCCTTTTGTGGATACTCCAGGTGTGTCTGTCCGCAGTCGTTACTTCTTCTTCTAATCGTCATCGCGCTTCTTTTACAAGGTCATATGCCTCATGCTCATCATTGTCAATCGTTTATGTATCTTGCTCGAACCTCGCCAAAGGGTAAGTGCCCCCTTTGACTCTACTGTCCCTCTCATTCTTCTATACCCACAGTTCAGATTGAAGCTTATTGTGTCTATCATTGTCGCTCTCATCTCAGTCTCCTCTGCATGTATCTGTGAGTCGAACCAGCCAATTTGATGCTGTCGCTCACCGACATGCTTAGGGATACCTGCTCAGCTTCAGATCAGTGCCAAGTTTGTCTGGGTATGTTGACACTCCATCGCTCCTCACACTAGCTGACATGTCACCTTAGTTGAACCACTGGTGCGTTATAATACTGGGCGGCCAGCACAATACCTGACTCCGCGTAGGTGGGACAAGTTTGAGAAGTCGGTGTACCTTCGTACGTGTCCAGCGTCCGTACTGCCCCCTCTATTTCGCTAACTACAGGCCAGTTTTGGATCTCGCCCTCAACATTCTTTTCATCCGTATGGTCAAAACACGGCTTATCCAGCACGGCTTGAAGAAATACGATCGAGTCATGAAGTAAGTCATCGTATGAAATAGGTCAACTAACAGATACTGAAGTTGTCGTGTAGATTCAATCAGTACATCATCATCGTGTCTATTGCGATGGACGTTCTCTTGATCAGTATGACTGCTCTTCCCAACGCATCCGTATATTTGCAGGTATGCGAGTGCGATCCCACATTTGCGCTTCGTTGCTCATACATTCAGTTCCACCCGTCGTGTATATCGTGAAACTCAACATCGAAATGGCCATGTCTCGTTCGTCATTTCGACTACGACTCACCGCAATATTCATACGCCATTGATAGGTCTCCTTATCAAAGTTGCTCGATCGACTGGTATCAACGTCTACGAGGAGGAGCGCGCGCGTTCGTCGTCACATACGACCAGTGGCAACAAGACGAATCAAAACATGTAGGCTGTTTCATAACGCCTGCTTCTAATCTCATCGTTCCTTCTTAGGGCTGTCCATGTCAACACGCAAGTCTATACGGAACGTGCTGACGAGTTCGGTGGGTATTTTTGATCTTCCTCCCAAACCCATTAAGTTATGCGGCTTAGAAATGAACCCTCGCGTCCGGAAAGAAGTCACCTTTGCGCAGGCAAGTTCTGACCCCGATGTCAAGGTGACTACGATATAACGTGAGTGTCCATTGCTGCTGCTGACGATGCGTATTTTAAACGGGCTTTCTAGGGTTACTCTATTTACAACGCTCTAAGTCTGTGCTACGGTCTCAGGAGCAGACCACAAATCTACCTCCTTCCGCCTCTTGTTTGTGAACCTATACATGTCCTTGCCGCTGGGCGACGCCATATTTCAGAATAGCTGGGGGTTACGCGAGACTGTACAGTTGCCTAATGGGAGCTTCTCAATGCTAATGATGCTAATGATTCGACGTGCATGGAAACGACCACCGGAGATAACTGATCCGTCTCCTTGACCTCACGGTTAGTCCGGGAAGTGCACGCCTTCATAGCTCTCTTCGGTCCGCACAATGCGCATACCGATGTTGAAGGAGGTTGCAGGAAAACAGCCTTCATTCCCCTTGAAGATTGGGTCGTCCTTGATGAGATTCGACGGGATAAGCTCTGATGTTACCTTTTGGGTCAATTGATGGCTAAAAAAGCTTACTCACGTTTCAGCAGCCCCGGAATATCTTCTGTGCCATACCGTTGCGGAGCTTGTGCGCCATTTTACGAAGGTACTCGTGTCGTGGCGCTCTCTTCAAACTTGGTTTCGTTCGAGACTTGATAACAGTGACCAATAAATAGCTCCACACCCTGTTTTGCGCAACATTGACCACCCCGTCTGAACTGGACGTATCGTTCGGGTATTGCGTCGATGCTCAGATAGCGATATCTATCCGAGTTGGCTTGCGCGTATCGCCGTGTTTGCCGTGTCCGAGTGTTCCACTTTCGCACGACATTCGGCGGTAGCGCCCATGCAGCGTTGATAGCACTTGAAAGTGTATTGGATTGCGTAGAACGTGTTCATGGTCCGTAACACATGAACTCATGACTTTGTGGACAAGGTCGCCGGAGACAAGGTCAATCTCCCGCACCACGGACGCTTTAAGGTCAAAATGTCTGATCCAGGTGCAGATAAAAAGTGGACTTTTTGACCAAAATGACTGGTCCCTCTCCGGATAAAAATCGAGTTTTTTGTCAGAAATGTCTAAGCCGGGGTGCGGATACGCCAGAGGCGGTCTGATCCCTGTCCGGATAAGGTTTTGGGTCCGTCGGCCATTCGTGGGCCGAGCGGCACCGGCTCGGCGTGGAGAGGGAAAACCTGATCAAAATTGTCAAAAAGTTACTCCCTTGACCGTTTTAGTCTAGACTTACCCTGTTTGGCGGAAATCTTGGCACTTGCTGCGGTATCCGGGCATGCCGGAAAATTTTGCGCCACACCTGGGTCTGGTGCTAGGTCCGGATAAAAATCGAGCTTTTTCGAGGTCTGATACCAGGTGCGGATACACCTTCGTTTTTGGGATCCGGATAACTCGGTGGCTCGAGGACAGCTCGAGGATCAGGGCATTTTCGAGGGTCCTGCTCTATAACTAGTCGATATACGCGTAGACTCAGTTAACCTGACTCCTCTATCGATCGTTTGAATTTCGAGATCTGGGGTTAGGTCGTCAAGAACCTTACTGGTCAGGCTTGAGCCCCACGCGCACCATGGGTCAACGCATTTTGACCTGGACCCTGGTCTTCTATCCATGCAAACTACATACCTCTTTAACATCAGCGCTTCAGCCTTGGGGGCGCGATTACACATTGCCCGAGTCTTAGCCGACCTAGTGTTCATCGAAAAGAAGGTCGTTACCGGTTTCATGTTGAGGGCGCCTAATGCTGTATAAGAATGACCTATGAGAAACCGGCGTGGCGCGGGTATATTATCTGTGTACATGCATTGAATACTAGCATAGGACAAGACGATTACACGGCACGGTCCCTGAGAGACCCGGGTAAAATAGATCGACGAAATGTGACAACGCAACTCAAACGCAATTGTCACTATGGACTTGTCTACAACCGTACAACGTTCTCTAGCTTTCACCTGCGGTGTCCTACCACAGACTAAAGGACCTGTTTCACGGTAGTACTTCACTATCATCTACTTAACTGCGCTGTATCATGCAGCTAATATCTTTATCAGACTTTTGAGTTCCGACATGAACACACCTACAATCTGTAGAATGTCGATCCGACACGGATATTGGGCCAAAGTTCTGCAGTGCGGCCACATCAGCAAGCGAATATGGTGTCATCTCAACAACGAGGTGAAGACAGAGTAAGCCATGACACCCATCCGCCGCGAACCAACTCATCAGCACGATGCACTGGTTCGGACACCTCCGCTTTCAATCACCCTGCATCCGACACTTTTTTGTACCTGACTTGGAACGCTCAGCTGCAGTGATCTGCCGCGATTCGGGCGTCACCAGTATTGATGTTGCCGACACCGTGACTCGTCGAGTGACGTTGACATCCCGATTGATGTGGAAGATCCAACCTGTTATGGACGTGCCTACAACTGTCGCGACCTTTATATAGAATCCGCGTCCATGGTCAGCGGGCTTGCTGCCTTTTCTTCTCAACCTCTCATTCTACGATGGCCTATCCTCAGTTTGAAGTCGCCACCGAGTTCAAGGCCAATGGAGAGCTTTCCCGCATGAGATCACACAAGGGTAACGCTCCAACACTACCCCAGACGAAATGTTGTCCTCTTTGTCCCGCGAAGTTCACCCGAACGACGCATCTACATCGACACCTTCGATCGCGTATGTCTTGTCACTCTGAGTATGCATTGTCTTGTCACTCACAGTAACGTATTAGACACCAACGAACGATGTCATAAATGTGAAGTAAGCTTTTCATACTTCTTGGCCTTCACATTCCAACGTCCTTCCCTAGTTGTGCTCTGCAGAGTTTACTCGCAGCGATCTGTTAACTAGACATAGAAAGACCTGCGGAGATCCGTACGTTGTTTGGCCCATGAGAAACTCACCCAGTGTAACACCTCTCTTTTCCTCAGAGCTATGCAAAGGTCCAGACGAAAGTCCTGCCAGGTAAGAATGCGCTGTTACTATCGATACCTTCATGATTGACCACTTTGCTTTAAGGCTTGTGCTGAATCGAAAGTGAAATGCGATCTGCAATTCCCTTGCTCGAAGTGCTGTTCACGAGGAAAAACGTGTTTCTTTGTCAATGACCCTGCTATTTCTCGGAGCAAGAAATGCCAATCCGAAGAGAAGAAGCGATGGGAAGGTTCTGAGACGTATGGATCGCAGACGTCTGCGTCGACGACGCCTAGCCCAACCAGTCATTCGTTCCCTCAGTATGCCTCATCGCCGAGCTCCAGCAGCTCAAGCCTCTACGACGCGTCGCCCCGTACCCCACCGACCGAATACCGCTTTCCAGAGGCCAAATCTAGTCTAGATGTGACTAAACTATTCCCGGAGGATATTTTCGCGGAACAGCCACGACTCTCAGAAGAGGAGCGATCTTGGTGGAACAGCGCACTGGATCGATCATATATTCTCGGTGCGCCGTCGGTGTCCGCTGTAGCCATGGATATGGATGGTCCTTCAACGTGCTCTGCTAAAGCCAGCACAGTCCTAAAATGCGACACATCTCCCCCTGAAACTGAACTAAACCATTATTGTACGTGTCTTCTCACGGTTTCCAGCCTCTTCTCAAGTTAACGTTTTCCTCTCGTGAAGTGTATCTGTTTTTAGAAACGTTCTCAACTCAGCTTCCGATTGTCCACCGGCACACCTGGAACGCCGATGACAAACATCCAATACTACTTCGCGCCATGCAAGCATGCGGCGCGCTCTTCGTCAGAACGCGTCCAGCGATGCGATTCATCTCAGAAACCATATCTTCTACGCGGGATGTGATAATGGAAGAATTTGTACGTTCACCCGCATTTCTATATGGCTTCGACGCCCATCGGACCCATAGACTCGGGAGTCCCCTACCCAGCAGGACTACCTTATTCTCGCGGTAGCACTTCTTCAGACGATTGGTCTATTTCATCAGACCCTTGAACTTCGAGAGTCCTCCAACGTCTGGCATGGTATGCTGGTGACGGTATGTGTACTGCTTTCCGATTAGCTCTCTCTGACAAATCTCGAAGATGATTCGACAGTCCGCTGCGGTCGGTCGTTCACGGACCTGGACGGTTCCCGATTTGGACGACTTACAGTGTCTAGAGAACGCGTGGCGCGACTGGGCATTGCACGAAACAATTAAAAGGTTAGTTTCCTCATATTGTACATCGTCTTATCACTAACAAAGGCTATGTAGGGGGCTTCTGCTTTCTTACCTTCACGACTGCTGCCATTGTATATATTTCGACCTCTCTCCTTCTTTTCAGCGCGGTGACCTCGACATGGAACTGCCTTGTGATGATGCTCCGTGGAATGCGCCCAGTGCCGTCGAGTGGTACGCCACTATTAGTTCCCCTTCGAAGTATGGAGTCGGACCTATCCGCCTAATGGGTATGCCTGTACAAAATGCTTTGAACGCACTGGGCGACGCGCGCCTCTCGCGGTCATTACCTCCGCAGAATACGTTTGCCATGTTCATTCTGATACATGGCGTTCTCCAGAACATGTACTCTCTCCTTCATTCTGGGCAGGACCAACTTGGTAGCGACGGTGCTCGTGGCAGTACTAGATCGCACTTCGGCTTCCAGTTTGTCTTGCACAATTGGATGCAGATGTGGGCTCTGTCTGCGGAAGAGTACGTCAAACTGCCCGAAGCGGAGGAACCCCCGTTTGCATACGACGGTCTGCCGTTCTACTGGCTGGCTCAGATCTCGCTGCTGGCGATACAGTCAGGAAACACGTCCTGCATCGAAGGCGTGGCGAATACTCGATTCTTCATGATGAAGGAATGGCTGCGTCGGATACGATCTTTGATCCGCGCTAATAAAGGCGTACCTCCAGATCTTTGGAAAGAACTCATGGTGATACAGGAGACGATGTTGAAGGACCGGTCTGCGGCATCCTTCGATAGACACAGCGGATTGGTGTCCTTTTTTCCTGACTGTTAGTCCCTTATTTAGAACACGTCCCCTTATTTAGAGCACGTCGGCTAGGTTACTGTACTTACATTATTACTTATGATTTACGGATATGACGTCTTTCAGTTACATTCTGTAAGTTTGGCGGTACAAGGATGGCGCGCGCGCAGCCTCGCTGCACCGAGACCGGTAGCGAGCAGTTAGAATGCCCCGGATGTCTATTGATACATTGACAAGCTGAATTTCAGACAATGCGGTGGTCCATCAATACCTAACTTTAAGTCAAGCGAGTACGTACGGTTACCGGACGCCACATTGCGGATTGAGGGCCGGCTCGGCTCAGCACGGCATCCATATTCAATCTCCGCCTATAAAAGCCACCAGGAACTTGATTTTTTTTCGTTAACCTCGACGTCCACGTCCACGCAGCTTCGACATTAACAGAGCCCAGTAAGTCGATTTCCCTCTCATACTTTGCCCTCCCTCCAATGATTCCAAAATATACTGATTTTAATGAGCCTGACCTTCGGGTTTGACGACACACTTTTTTCTGAGACTTCGCATTCTTTTTCTATGATTGAACCATCGTACTGACGCATTATCTAACAGGAGGCTGAGGAAATGGCGGGCTTGTGGGATAGAAAGACGTTGCTAGAAGTTACATGGCTCGTCCTCGCTGTTCAGGTGTATTCCGACAATGACATTCCGTTTTAGAGTTCTTGACTTCAGATCACTTGAGTTTCTACAAGTAAGGATGTCCCCAGTACTGGGCTATGTAAATGTGGACCTCCAGCGTATGCGAAAGCACTCGACGATGCAACATTTAATTGCTCAGTGCTGCTACCTATGCTTGCTCTGAAGACGCTGACGAGTTCCAAAGACGAATAATGCTTAAATAACCGGCGCCTCAAATCGGAAGGTCGCTCACCGTGTACGGGGCTTTCGCCGTCATTGCTAGTCGCTAGTAACTCTCATGCTTTGAGCTCAAGTTGAATACTTATCTCATGCGGCGCAAGACGAAAACATCCGGGAACAATCTACCCCGTCAGTGCGATGGCAGATCATCGACAGGCATTCACCTCGTTCTCGCCAACTCATTGCGTGCCTGGTTAGACTACCAGTTGACAGGCTTCATGTTCTTGGCTTCGAAATGTCTGGCTCGTGGTGTTGTCCGAATGTCCCTACTCGATGTGGTCATGCTGGCAAGTTGTCATGTTAAGATCAACGAACATGCGATTTATTTTCTCCAGAGGATGATCCTCGAAGGATCAACGTTAACCGCCAATTTCATTCGTGCAGATCATAACGGAGACATCACTGGTCCTTATGTCCATCCAGCAGTACTTGCGGGCACTGAGGCTTCGACCGAGTTGGTTCGTTCCAGCTTGTGTAATGGTTCGTGTCGAATACGTACAGTCAACTCTAGTCTATCGAGGAAAACATGTAGGGTATCGTGCGTGTATAGTATGTGCAAGTTGATTACAGTTTACTTTCGCGGTCATGTTGCAGAATCCCGAAAAGAACATCTGCCAGATCGTCTGGGGCCTCCTGTACGATCTAGTGTGCCTGTGAGGACGCAGGCATCGTAGTCCTTAACTCGACTCACCATATGGCCGGCATCTGGGACGCGTGTGACAGAAGTAAAAAAACGATCTCTTAGCAGGGACTCTTGTTTCGCTCTAGAACTGTAGAACTGTCAGGATATTTTCTTTGCAGAAACGTAAAGGTACGCACAACATATCATTGATTTCACCGAAGACGACATGCACAGGGATTCTCTGGCAGATATCATTCAGGACTGGTATAGGCGCTACAGCGTTGTGATCAAGAATAAATGGCGCCGCCTCGTGTTTTGGACTGCACATGAGCGAGACTCCTCCTTGAGGAAGGGCTTTCAAGCCGTGTTTCTGAACAATGTCAGTCGACAGAGATCTGGGATTGTATTATGGACTTACAACGTAGACATCAAGTATTCTGTTATCCCACCGGCTCCACGGGGCCCGAGATTCAAAGAACCTTCGGGCCTCTACACGAGTTGGCCATTTTGCATGGCGATATGGGATGCTCCTTACTGCGACCTTGTATATTGGGGTATCCTTTCCGAGCATATCCTCCGGCCAGATCGCTGGCTCAACGAGTATCAAGGAGTCAAACGCCGCAGGATCAAGAAAAGATGTGGCCAGCGTCCTGGTAGATGAATGTGAGAAGGAACGCTAGGTTCAAACAGCGGAGACTTACACCGATGCAGCGCCAGCAGAGTGGCCTAACAGAACGACTTTATGGATTCCGTGGTGCACTCTTCCAGCAATGAATGTCTTGTATAAGTTGGCGCATGCCTCGCCGTAGTCCAGGGCCCCTACAGCGCAGCTCAGTCAAGCAAATCTTCCGCCAGATTAAGAAACGTACGATATGTGAACGATGGATCGTCAATCGTTGGTGTGTTCAGCTCAGCAGAAGAACCATGTGTTTGTGCATCGACCGCCCAAGCTTCTAAGATCTGTGTCGGCGAGCCGCTAGTATGCTCGAAGAGCCTTTGGATGGTTGTCTCCCATTGCTCCTTATCTGGAATGTGTATGTCAACACCAATGCGCACAATGACAAATGAGAAAACCCACGGAATCCAGTCCCATGCGCGAAGATCAGGACGTAACCAGGTTTGTCTTTCGACAGTAGTCCGTCGCTACCCAGAGGTGTATATCGTTTGGCGGTAGACTTCAGTGTACTCCCGGTACCAGTAGTTTCGATAATGACATTGTCGATGTGCAACGTCGGGCGAGTAACTTCAGTGATGACCTCCATAGTGCAGGATGCGCATCGAGTCTTCAGCACTGAATTGATTTATACCCAGGTCATGACCCGGTGCTACTGGATGAGAAGGATCAAGAACGAATCATTGTACCGCTTTGTACCGCTGATGAAGGACTACTTGTCCGTTCCGTCCCGCCGCCGTTCATCGACGCCACAGCGGCGCAAATCCCGTTCGTTGATATCCTAGACCACCATAGAGTGCGGGTACTGTAATTCAGAACACTTGCAGCGCAAGCCTTGTGACAACGGCCATAGAACTGGAGGAGGCTAGAATCAGTGTACATAGTCGTGGACGTAGAGTTCGGTCACGTGAATGTCGCTTTCTCTCCGCACGGCAAGGAACATACTCCCGATCTCGCGTTGAAATTGATGTTGATATTGACGATCTGGCGAGGCAATGAGTCTATTTCTGGCGACCAATCCTCAGCGTACCGTCCACCACTTACCCCGGCCTACTATGCAGGTAACAACATTTCAGCCATGTGAATAAGCACAATGTTGAATTCATGAGAAACAGGGAATACAACAAAAGATGTAGCGTGTAGCGAAAGCAAAGAGTCCATGCTCGGATCGATCCATCTGAAAGAAAAGCGTACATCGGTTACATGTCGACCATAAGCAGATACTTGACCCGGATCTGAGAGATATCGTACACGATATACTATGAAAGAAATCAACAGCAATCCTTGTAGTCGAAGCGTAATC